>JAODGB020009691.1:0-59277 GCA_027574905.2 Earota dentata | reverse complement strand
TAGGCAACTTCTTATACAAATTAGCCGCTTACATTGTATGTCCATACCAACATGGCGGACGCATGAGCGGGCGCTCCGCACAAGTTCTGCGCATCTCAGTTAGCGATATATGTACGTTTATTATACATATATGTGCCATAATGGACCAGAAACAACATAAAAATATAAATCAGACGCAGAAAGGATTGCTTTCCAACTTTATGTTGGAGCATCCAGACTTGGTAAAAAGGCCAAAAATCGGGTGAGAGATGAAAATTTTCCGCTCACACTCACCTTGTGAGTAAACTCCTACACGAAGTTAGAAAATCGGCACCCAGTTGGGTTTGTTTTCCCTCCACGACCCTAACCTCAACCTGGGCATTCTTGGCACAAAACATTCTTGGTCTCGGTAAAGAGAATACTAATCGGGGAGAATACGGTCTATATGGGTATGTGAGGCACCGCCATTCAAAACGATTAAATAAGTAATTAGGCAAGGAAATAATTCTAAACGATCGCCATGAACTGGCAATACACTCATACCTCGATATAGGAGACCCCGGTATAGGGGATATCGGATATAGGGGACAAATTCTCGAATCCAAGGTCAATTCGAGACAAACTAAAATCCACTAAAATTGATGATTATTTTAAGAATTAAGCTTTCGTTCCATTTTTATTTTAATTTTTAGTATATTTATGTATGTACAGTCTTGTTTCTTTAAACTTCTGTTTTCATTTTGAGTTCGAAATTCTAACAATTCTAAAGCCATATGTTTTTGAAGGTTATGTAGGCTACATTATGAAATAGTGGACGATTGGCTAAAGTGGACAAGGGTCCGCCCCAATTAGTCTCCTATATCGAGGTATGAGTGTAAATACAAGTTGGCGATATAAACACGTTGCTTGAAGTCTATCTCGATGTTTGCTGGTGCTTGTAGTTGTTATGATTGTCCCGCTGGCTCGCCGCTGATGTTCTCTTTTTCGAAATACAATTATGTAACTACATATTCTTTCTTCTTGTCTTAATAGTTCCGTTTTCTTCTAAACAAAATGGGTTTGGGAAAAAAGTAATCATGTGGTTCATTTCTCTCAATACATTAATTTAAAAAAAAACCATAACATACATATATATATATATATAATATATATATATATACATATAATAAATCGTCAGCGACTAAAAACATTACTAGCATTGATTGCAATTATATAAATATATATATTTTTTTAATTTTCAATTGTATTTAAGATTTTTTGTTTAGTCATTGTAAGAAGAAATCACCTAGTCACCCATTAAAAACGAAAGCGTCCTGTCCTGGGTCTTGAGCCCTCAGCGGCAGGAGCGTCCCCCGTGACGCTTCGAGCAGTAGTCCTCATAGTCGCTGCGGTCGGTCGTGCAAAATTTACATGCAGCACATTGATCAAAGGAAGAGAATGAATAATAATGAAAAGAGTGGATTTCAATAGTACAAATCAATTAAAACACTGCACTTTAATGTTATTATGTGAACTACTTCAATTTCCTGCTGATTGTGGTTCAGGAAATGCCTTTATTCAAACTCTGCGAAGCACCAGGTTTCTACCTAAATAGGGCTCCAACGGCGAACCCCAAGAAAAGTTACTTAAATAATCTTATTTTTAGAGCATAATTAAGGCCTCTGCCAAATACCCGCCTGAACGCCCCACTACTGGAGGCAAACTGTCACTTCAAGTATTCTGTAAGTTGCAAACTTAAGAATCACAATATTCCTAGATCGTTTGTTTGATTACTTTTGCTTGCCTCCGCTCTTAATATATAATTTAATGTCATTACAGTGTGGTTGACAACCGTTTAATCTCATCTGTCTTAATTTCCTAAAGTACAAAATTATTCTAATTATTTGTGAAATCATGCATGGATGCACCTAACATAAAAATCATTCTGATTTCTTACTACTAATTAAACAATAACGTGTTCAGAAAACAAACCAAAAAAAAAAGAAATATTAACGTTTTAAGAAATGTCGTTCATGTCCAGGACAATCACGCGGGGTTTCCTTGCAGAAGTGCTGGGCTTGTTCGTAGCTGCGCGACGATTGTATGCCCGTTTCGGCTTGTTAACGCTCAAGTCTGTAATATACATTTTAAAAACACGTTAAAATGGAGGCGCACTGCGTTTTTGATAACTTCAAAAGAAATTCTAGCCCCAGCGAGGCAATTTTGTACTAATGAGAGTGGTCTACTTCTGCATCAAGTTTGCCCAGTACTTATGATCGAATGGGCATTATGCACCCGATTTTGGAAAGATAATACATAAAGATTTGATTCATATTTTTTCTTTTTCAATTTGGTCGAGTAGATACTAGATTTTTATAGACATATTGAGTGACGTCACTTTTCATGTTGAGGTGTACCCGCGAGTCGTGCACTCGACCAAATTGGAAAAGAAAACCCGCGGGTCTAATATTTTTGTAGTATACAAATGAATATGCGAGGTTCCACTTTACGCACAGTTAAAGAAAGAAACATGTGACAAAGTACGCCTCTCAATTACTAAAAAAGGATTGTCTACATTAATTTTAGGGATGAGCTAAATTTTGTAGGTAAGTAAACCAATCCACTCTCAATAGTGTCAAAAAATGAGGACAGAAATCGGGTTCCTGCCTAAAGTAATCATTATTATCATTAGAAGCAAACCAACCGCCCAATGCAACACGCGCAGAATTCTTCTTCATCTTCGGTTCTTCCGGATGGTGCCTGGCTTTATGTACGCGCACATTCGACATCTGGTTAAATCTCATCGGGCATGTGCCGCACAGGTACGGCCGCTCGCCGGTGTGCGTGTACATGTGGTGAATCAAATTACCTGCGCACACAAATGCAATCAATTAGTTACCTACCCAGCGTAATGGTGTATAAATGCGCAGGCACCCTTCTGGTAGAAAGACTTCTTGCACACGCCGCAACTGAACTGCTTCTGATGTGTGTGCATCCTGACATGCATCACCAGCGACGAGATGCGACCGAAGGCCTTGTGGCATACGTAGCACAAGTAGGGGCGATCAAGCTTGCGCTCCGCTTCGTGGCCCTCCAAATGATGAGAGTATACGTTGGCATCAGTGAACAACTCGGGACCTATTAATACAAACATCAATTAGAATCGGCACAAAATGCAGAAGACTGAAAATAACGCAAAACTATCAAATCGTGAATTCGGCAAAAATGTACAAAAGTGCGATGAAATGCGATTAGCCAACGGTAGAACGTGCATGCCAATACCAACCCAGAATAACCAACACCAATTTCTGGAAAAAACGTTCACACTTACGATTTTCAGATTATTGTCTAGTTGATAAGGTGCATGACCTACTGTGTTTCCTTGTGAGTTCAAGATTTCTCATTGTGTTTAACTGTAATCTAATTGATGGATTGTTTAGGCTATATTTTAGTCCGCAAATGAGCTGTTTGAATCAACCGACGGCCTGCTGAGCATAACGTGTTGCCTACATTGTAGATCTAGGCAGCACATTAAGCTGGCTTGGTCAGTTCGTTTCTTTTTGCAAGCGAAGCTAAATTACATTGTCAAAGTCAGCTTGAAGAGCTTTTAAATCCGTTGCATGTAAGAAATTGTGAAAAATAGACAAATTACTCACAATATTCGCACTCCCAACCGCGGAAATTGTTCCAAATAAATTCAATTGGAACGTAAGCTTCCTCAATGTCTTCTTGGATTACCTCCGCCGCTGGCAAAACATTCTCAACCACCTCCTCTGCTGGCTCTGCGTCATCCGCCAGCAAGATTTTGTTCTCCTCCTGTGGCTGGTAGGTGTCATTTGCAACCTCCTGATTAGCGACAATGATTTCCTGGGCTACGAGCATGTACTCAGCGCCGAGGTTATGTTCTTCATCAAATGCACTTGATGAATAGAATGCGGTTAGCAACACGTCGAAAGAATTGTTAATTGCACAAATGCGCGCATGTGCAAAATGCGGTCACTTTAAAGCCTTTGAAGCGAAATATCTAGCTCGTATATATTTGTTGAGGCTGATAATGCCCAATGTGCATAAACAATGAACTGAATACTTACACTAGCACCGGTGGCCCGGCATTATTCAATTCAGAATCCATTTCGACGAAATCGTTGGTCGACATATATATTTCCAATAAGAAACTGCGAACAGGCGCGCGAATCGCACAGTGAACACAAAGAGATAGCACAGAGCCTGATGGGCTGGATTTAAATAGATTCTTTGAAGAACGTACCTGCTCGTGTTCCTGACGTGCGTGCACCTTGTTCGATTTCGAGAAGCGGAAAGAACGACAGAACTGACAAGTGACAGCGGGCCGGAACGATTGGCTAGCCAGTTAGCTAGATTCGCTAGTGACATAAGAAAGTCCCTAGATGTGCAAAACAGCATAGTGTATTTTTGCGATAAATCGATTATTGCAAAAAACTAAAGTTAAAACACTAAAGTTTACATGAATTAAGAACAAATTCGCAAGTCACAAATTAAATTAGAGCTGCTTTTGTGCATTACGCACACAAAGTATATTGGGTTGCCTACCGTACGCCATGATTTTGATTTGATACAAACAAGAAAAAGATACACTACACAACTAGTCTGTTTATTGTACAAGAAACTGTAGCACGTCTGCCAGAATGCATAATACTAATATAAACGTTTTAAAACTTACAATTAGAAAGCAAAATACTTAAATACGTTGGTAATAAATAAACAACTCAACACCAGTGCTGCAGCAGCAAAGTTCATTCGTCGTACCTGTAATATTCGGTCAACGGGCCGAATAAATACACCGCCGGACAGGATTCGTCCGGATTGCCGAGGAACTGTGCGTACAACTCCTGATATCGCGATAGCGTCAGCCCACCTCGTCGCCGATCATCGTCCTGCAAAACAGATTGAGCGCATTGTTCGTATTCATGATGTGAACGGTTGCGTGCTGGCAGTGATTACGCTCAGGAGGTTGCCGAATGCCTCGTCGACGACCTCGATGTCCTCGATGGCAAACTTGGTGATGCAGGCGAAGCGGTACTCGTCGGCGGCGATGAGCCCGTCGTCGTTCAGGTCGACCATCTTGAAGTTGGAGTCGATGAACATCTTCATCGCTTGCGGGAAGTCCTCGTAGCGGCGCCCCATGCAGCACTGCTGCACCGCCTGCTTGAACTCCTCGGTGGTTATCTTGCCGTCCTGCAACAGTTCCTAAATGGGTCAAGAGACGCGCGCGCGGCGGCGATTATTCACGTGGTACTGTGTGCCATCCCTAGACCTCTAACAACTTTTACGCACAACGCAGCTACGAAATACTTCTAGCATCTAACATCAAAAATACGTCTGGCGGTCTGGGTCATCAGCTACTACGACATTCAAACAGTTGTGGAATGATGTATAAATGAGAATAGACATTGTTCATTATTGTTTTTGGGGAAACCCATTCTAGCGAAATTGCGGTTTCGTCGTGCGCAATGCGAATGTTGTCGCTGCATGATAAGTTTGTGTATTGCCCCCGATTTTTGAACTAATTACGATGCGAAAATAGACTGTGTGTATGTTCTATGCTCCTGAGTGGTGAGCGGATTACGCTGAAAGAAAAAGCGCAGTGAAAGCCATTCGATTTTCGCGCGCGTGGGCGCTTTTCCAAGGCAATGTAAACACCCACGCGCTCGCCAAAACAACCAAAGCGCGGACAGCCGCTACCCGCTCCAGAAACAGAAACAGCACTCACCTTATTGAAGTCGGCCAGCTCGGAGATCTCCTCCCATAGGCTGAGCATGATGTGCTGGTATTCCTGCAGCCGGGCGAAGCTGAACTCCCCCTTGCCCTCGATGATGGTCGCGCGCAGCGCCAGGCACGCGAAGTCCCGCTCATCCAGGTAGCCGTTGTTATCAATATCTAGCAGAAATACGCATGAATCGAAGGTTTTTCTGACCCATTGTGATTCTGAATTTACTAATATAATTTGCTAGTAAAATATGAGTTCATACTACTCATGCCTCATGCCTAGTTGGCAAACATTTGAATGAATTCGCGAATTTATGCGCCTTCTAGAAGAATTCGCAGCAATGCTGCCAAGCAATTACTAATTAAAATTGGTCTCTGTCATGTCGCGTTATGTGCGCATTCAAAATTCAAAAAGAAAAACGTGCGAAAAAAGTCCTCGAAACGTCTACGCGGACTATACGCGCACGGGCGCATTCTAATAATACGCTGAAACAGTTGAAGATTTATCGATTTGAGAAAAATGACACTAAACTCGAGTGCGCACCGAGCCGAGTGACTAATTTTAATTTGTTAAACGCGTTTTGTCCACCAGCGTCATATGCGCTTCCTACATCTATTTATTTGCTCGCAAATAATCGAATGAAATACAGAAAACAGCTGTGATAGGTCGCGTCCACGCGCAGCCGCTAATTTACAGCCGGGTTGCCGGCGTGCTGAGCATTGTGGTTGCTTGGCGCGATAAGATGGGGCGTAACGCCGCCGCCGCGCCACTGCCAGCAGTGCCGGGTAAACACTACACGCAGCGTTTTCGAACCGCATCCAAATTACAATCGTTAATTATGCGAAATTGTCTTCGGTTGTTTACAACGGTGAACTTATTTTTAAGTTAGGTTTTGTTTGACGCAACCGACGCGCTGCTATTCTTACAATCTCACCTCGGCAGTGGACAGCTTATCTATATTTATCAAATGTTATGTGTACTTCAACCTCAATTTTGAAAAGGAAGGTGAAGTCGAGCTACTTATGATTTAACAAATCTGCAGAAGAACAGAAAACGGTATGGCGCGACATCTAACAACGATTCTAATTTTTTTAAACAGGGACACAACACAAAACTAAGAAAACCACCAAGAAATATAAATGGAAATAAAAGTTTACTGTTGAATGTTTTATATACTTAAGTAATTTCATAATAACATCCCCAAACAGATTTCTCTCCATCCGGTGTTTGTTTGTCACTTTCAGCGAAGATGCAGAAATAATGGGTTACCGTTAAGTGAAACGTGCAATTAAACATACGCTGCTTTAAATAACTTATCGAATAAATCTCTGTCTGCATTGTTTAATAGCGTAACTTACCGTACAAATGACTTATAACAAAGTTCACACGATTATCCCAGCTGTACGCCATCTTCAAGAGGCCGCAAAAATCACAACAATACTGTTTGAGTAACAGTCAAATATTTAACTTAACTCCCGACTTGTGGCCGATGCGCACGGTCCGCGTGCCGAAAAACGAATTTTGCGATAGCGGAAAACCAGCAAACGGGACGGATTTTGGTCGCGCTCTCACCGCCGTGCTATTTTCAACTCGTTCGCGCGACTCGCGTCCTGCGCTTAAAAGCGCGCCGCTGCTTCTTCCCACCGACGTGGCGTTGAAAAGCCACGCGCGGTGGAATTGTGGGTTTGCGGCAAGCGCGACTAATTGTGCTAACTACTAGAAAAAAGTCGCTAAAAATAACGCGCGGCGCGAAAAACGACCGTTAAACACAACCAGATGCGCTGTTAGCAACTTTCGCTTGCTGCTTGCACATGGTAAAGCGGTTTGATGAGACAATATGATACAATGAAGCATTTTCAAACAGAAACAGGTTTGCATTGGTGTTTGTAATCAGACACAAATGTGTATTGGTGTTCAATATCCAAGTTAAAGCATGTATTTGTTAAATCAATTGAAATTGGGGAATATCATGCCCAATCAGGATTAGATCTTGTTGAAGGCTGCAATGTCAACAGATTGGACGAAGTCCTCGAACGCCTCGATCTGCTCGGTGATCAGGTCCACCGAGACGGAGTCTTCGATGACGCACATGATCTGCAGCTTGTTGATGCCGTAGCCGACCGGCACCAGCTTGGAGGCGCCCCAGACGAGGCCCTCCGCGACGATGGTGCGCACAGACTCCTCCATCTTCTTCATGTCGGTCTCGTCGTCCCACGGCTTGACGTCCAGCAGCACGCTGCTCTTGGCGATCAGCGCCGGCTTCTTGCTCTTCTTGTCGGCATACGCCTTGAGGCGCTCCTCGCGGATGCGCGCCGCCTCCGCGTCCTCCTCCTCGTCGTCAGAGCCAAAGAGGTCCACGTCGTCGTCGTCGTTCTTGGCCGGTGGCGCCGTGGTGGTCTTGGCTGTTTTCATGGGGCAGGCGCCGCCAGCAGCGAATTTCTTGCGTTCGTCTGCCGAGAACGACTTGATGTGATTGTACCATCGCAGTGCATTCTGTAGGTTCGCGGCGGGCGCCTTCGACATGGTGTTGAATGTGTCCGCATCGGACTGAGATGGCATGTATCTGTCGAGGCACAATTTGGAAATTAGATAAGTCGTATTTTTGATATTTTACATGCGTGCGTGAGAGCGTGCACAGCTGGCTGAGCACGTTACCACCAGTTCTATGCACATAAAATTGATAAAAATCCACTTACCCATTCACATAGCTCTTGTCCTCCAGATGAGTGTTGAAGTCCTTAAGGCCCTTGTCGGTTTTAACATCGAAACCCATCGTAACGTAGGTATAGAAATCTGGAGTACGGAGGTTCGACAAGAAATAGCGAAAATTGCGTGCTGCTGACACCACCGGCGTAGAGTGAAAGGAGCGTGCCAGCCCGGCGGTGCGGCCACGAGAAGCAAAACTGAGATGACCTTTCCACCAACCCATTATTAGCGCATGCGTCGACAATATCCAAGAAACGAAATTGCGAGTTTCTGCAAAGATCAACCTCTTTTAACGTGTAGGTAATCAAATATATGCCTTTCATTACCTGAAGTCACGATGTGAATACCTTGACGCTACTCAGAGAGAATTAGAAAACAATTGAATAACTCTTTGAAAGTAAACAAAGTGCTGCCAATCGCTGAAAACACCAACTTCCGTTTCCCAAGGTCACCAATCACATTTCAAACGTATGCAACCAGTTGTAACGGAACGGCTTCCATCGCTTCCATTCGCCGAATCAAATGATTTCGACATTGGCGAGGGAATCTCATTTATGTATCATGTTAATAAATAAGAATAAAATGTTGATTAAAGTTCTTTGGTGACTTAAACTAAGGTCCGGTGCAGATGTTTAAGCAAGGGAAGGCTTTCCACAACTGACTTATTGTACGTTTATTGAGTTGTGAGCCTGAGTTTGTGGTGCTTGGTCTACACTTGTTACAAAATAAAGCTGGAATATTTGGCATATTTCTGAATGAAACACAAGGATACATGAATTAGTTCTCAGCCACGGGAAGAGTTTCGAAGTGCGGCAATTAACGATCAACATGAATTCAGCATTTAAGACTTATGTGAGTAAAAAGTCGAAAATGTGAATTTTTGGAGGTTAATTTTAGATACAAATTCTTGTTCTTCTTCTTTTAGTACATTCCGGATGAAATGTGCCGGAGAGCGGGGATGTCGGGGCGCTTTTTGAGTTCGAACGAACTGGCCGTTTTTCCCAGCCAGTTTGTAAGACCCTCATCAATTGATGCCCATACATCATACATAAGTGAGACTCGAGCAAGAATCTACCAAGTCCGGCCTGAAGTTATGCTTTTTCATCCGATTCTGCGGAGAATGTTGAATGAAACCAGTGGTATATTTGTCAAGCTTCAGAGCTGCTCCAAGAATCAATTCAGTACTCAGGAGATAGTGCAGTACAGCATTCAATACAGATCTGTGATCCGGGCATGTCTGGAGAACTTGAAGGAGGAAGTCCTACGAACAAACGGCCCGGAGAATGAAGAGATTCAAAATTATGTCACAATATTCTACTCAATTGAGTGCATTTGGCACCTGTGCGAGATTCTGTTTATTCAGGAAAATACGGGTAGTATAATCGGCACGAGATTATTGGAGTGGGTGCGGTTTCACATCCCGAAGCACGAGCGCGCCGCGACGCGCATGCTACAGGAGTACGACGCCGCCGTGGACAGCCGCGCGGAGTACTGGCCGACGATCATCGGCTGCTTGCTGCACGGCCGGCTGGACGAAGTGCACTTGCTGCTGGCGATGCATACGAACGCGAACACGCGACCCTTCCGCGCCGCCGAAGCCTCGCTGCGGTCGATGCCGACCCATGCGTCGCACGGCGTCGGCCTGCCGCTCTCCGAGTTCAATCTGCGGCGCAAGCACTGGCTGGTGGACACGCAGAGCAAGCTCGACGGGCTGGTGTTCGCTGGCGAGCCGCAGTTGCACTTCATCATGCGGCTGCTGGTCGGCGAGGAGGTCGCCTGGAACGAGGCGCGCAAGCACTGCGAGGCGTGGTACGAGCTGCTCGCCGCGTGGCTGTTTTTCACCGATCCCATGCTGCGCACGTTCGAGCTGCCTCGATATGCGCGCAAGTGCATGCGCCGCATGGGCGTCACGATGAAGCACATCGACGCGATCCTGCTCGCCGCGATGGAGACGGACGTGGAGTTCCTAAAGCAGATCCAGGGCATGAACGAGAACGGCTGGTTCATCACGCACCTCGTCGACCTGCTGTTCCACGCGCAGCAGCTGGAGGTGTGGAAGTCGAACGAGACGACGTCGGCGCAGCTGCGTGAATCGTTCCTGCTGGAGTACGGCACGCTGCTGATGGAGCATTCGTCCCTCTGGCAGATTGGCCTCATCTACTTCGACCACTGCCCCGTCCAAGGGCGCGCTGCCATCGAATTGCTGCTGCCGCGCGCCGCGCGCAATCAAGTCAAAACGATGAAAGTGATTCGCGAGGCTTCAAAGCGCGGATTGCATCACATTGGTAAGTATTCTCACATTTCTACTCAACGCAACTGCGTTACTCCAATGTATACTTCCGTTTCCGTACAGTTCAATCGCTGTCGAAGATCCAGTGCTTGCAGAACATGAACCTCGATCGTAGCGGGAATGCGTTGGTTTGGGCGTTAAAGTCCCAAGATGCCGAATACATATCACACATTGTCAACCACCTCCTCAAGCAGTATAAAACCACCTACCAGCTGCCAAACGAAGACCTCCTAGGCAACCTTGGGTCATGCATGCTGGCGAGCGATAGCTTAATCTTCCTCGGCAAATATTACGATTACCGCAGCCTTATCGACAACAAGCGGTACGCCGAGGCAGCTAACACGCTCGTAGGCCTAATCGGATCCAAATTCACTCCGCGATTGTAAGTTTAGCCGCCACTCCGCTTGCAGTTGCTAAAACTAAACACATTTAATTGCAGTTTCTGGGACGTGATACTAACCGAAACGCTGCGCCTGCTCGAATGCAAGGAAAGCATAATCGACCGCAATGCTTCGATGATCATCTTGAACCACCTCGACGATCGGGCCAGTCAGGCGGAACTGCAGGATAAGCTGACAATGATTCGAATGGCTCTCGCTAGGAATGTCTCCGCTGCGTACACGCAACACCCACAAGTTTAATTTGAAAAGTACAATCATGCTAAAAGTTCAATCACTAATTTCAATCAAGAATTTGTATAGGCTCGTTTTATATATGTAATTGTGTTTGTAAGTAAAGTTGAATGATTTTGTAAAAGTTCGAATTTTGCGCCGCGAAATGTTCGTGTATGTGCGCGAAAGTTCGGCATTGAATTATACCAACCTTAACTGCTAATTAAAAAAGTCCACCGCCACCACAATGCATAGCAATAAATAGGAATGCCAAATGCTCAGTGGAACAGTCTACGGATGTGGAAACAAATAATATCAATGACGTGTCGCCAGTTGCTCCGCGACCTGCAGTTGTCGCGCCAATCGCGCTGGAATTTCGATGTAAGTCATGCAAAAACACATGCATAGATGAAATTTTGAGAGACTATACGACAGTAACAAGTTGCATCTACATAGTCGCGCAACTACGTAAGTGAATTAGGTTCATTATTCGCAAGATTTGTGAAGCTTGTATATGTTTCGTTGAATGTTTTGAAATTTGTAAGTAAGGTGTACATAGAGGTGGGAGACCAAAAGTCCCCAGATTGCGGTCGGCCATTTTAAATGTTACTGGACGAAAATGACTAGTTTCATCATCATGTCGTGTGTGGCGTGTGTGTACGCTTCGCGGCCGCAGCGCTAGAAAAACGACGCGTATGGGTAAAGTCGGGAACGACCTGTAACGTCGGTGCGGTGCGATCGAGTCTGACTCTCAGCCCCCTCACAGCGCCCCACGGTCAGTGCACGCGCTGAGCCCCTAGCGTCTGGATAAATTCGTGTGTGTTGTCGGACTCAGTCGGACCAAGCGACGCCTGCCGTCCAGCCAGTCCCTGTGTCTCCCTGCGACGACAACGGGGGGTGGGGGCCAATTGCACCCGGTGATAACGCACCTAGCATCTAGGAAGCACCAACAGCAACCCAACCCTATGTGAGTATGCACGCTCTGGCTGCTGCCGCTGTTGCTGGAGATGGCCAACGAGAGACGTACAATACCCAAACGGACGGATTAAACCTCGATTGTGATTCAGCCAACGCTTGCATGTGTGTGTGTGTGTGTGTTTACGATCTGTGTTCGCATTTTGTTTGCTGCTGCTGTCGCGGTCATGCGCCTGGCTCCGTTAGCCGAAGAAGAGGCTCAGGCGGCACCGTTCCGATCCGCATGCGCCAAGCCGCGGTCATTGCTGCTTGCAGCCGCCAGCGCAATCCAGCCCAATCTAATCCCTAATCTAAATGTGCTGCCGATCATATGATTCGGGTGTAAAGTGCGCCACACACAGACACACACACGCGCAGGCATGCACGCACGCACTCACCATCGCCACCCCCACCTCGGCGCGCGAGGTGTGACGGGCGTGTTAATAATTTTGTTTTCGCGACTTTCGGTGCGTGTTTACGCCCGCAGGTCGGTGTATATTTAGGCGCACAAAGACAATATTTACAGCCTGAGAAAGCAACAACCTTGTCGCGGCGGCGGGTGCAGATCGATATCAAATCGCGTAATTAGCGCGCGTCCGCCGATTGATTTAAAAGCCATGTTTGTTCGGCGCGTGTCGCAACTTAATAATCAACATTGCGCTATGGTACATCACGACTGGCATTCACAGTAGGTAACTGTAGCAAGCGCTCAACTTTCGCCCACTTTGCTTATCATCCTCGAATGACACGCTTCCGAAGAACTCGCGCCCAACGCGCTCTGTTCGCCAATGGTTTCATAGTAATGCATGCGACACTTCCTAAAAAAACATGCGTGTGTAATTCAATGTTTGAAAGTGGATGCGTCCTTCATGAACGTCTTATCATCACAGTAGTTAACGAATAAAATAGCATTTCCGGCGCTTGAATGTCTACTCTGGACTAGTCGGCGCTTGACAGCGCAGGCGACAAGTTGTGAGTTGTGATTCTCGCATTGGGAAAATGTTACTAGGTTGAATTCACCAACAGAAAAAAAACGTAATGCATGTGTTTGACAATCAATATTACTTTCTCCAAACGCGAGAAGTGAGCGATTGACTGAAAATAGTTTGTTGTCGGATGCCTGTTGTTTGTGCTGAAGGCTGCAGTTTCCGAAGCTCTCGTTGGCCCCTCTGCGCGACAATTGCATGCGATCGTTGATTTTAATAGTTTACCGCACACCGTTTTGTTTGTTTGTTAATTCTAGATAATATTTTCGAAACTAAACCGCACTTTAAACAAGTTTGAAACGTAAGTGTTTGCTGGATATGCGATTTCGGATGACGATGTGATGAGTTTGTTCTCTTGGTTGTGGTAGATGCGACGCGGTGGAGAGATGCAGGTGAATGTGGCCGGCCTGCGACGTAACCTCAAGAACCTCGCGCACAACTACTCGGACGCGCAGCGCAAGGTGCGGGAGGCGACCTCGAACGACCCATGGGGTCCGAGCAGCACCATCATGGCGGAGATCTCCGACCTCACCTACAACGTGGTCGCCTTCAGCGAGATCATGCAGATGATCTGGAAGCGACTGAACGACCACGGCCGCAACTGGCGGCACGTCTACAAGGCGCTGGTGCTGCTTGAGTACCTCATCAAGACCGGCAGCGAGAAGGTCGGCCAGCAGTGCAAGGAGAACATATTCGCCATTCAGACCTTGCAGGACTTCCAACATCTCGACGAAGGTATGCCGGCGGTGTAATCCGATTAGGTGTGCGTGTGCGTTGCGGGGGAATAATTGCATTATGCGCTTTATTTGCAGGCAAGGATCAAGGGCAGAACGTGCGCGAGAAGGCGCGCCAGCTGGCGCAGCTGCTGCAGGATGACGAGCGGCTGCGTACTGAGCGCGCCAAGGCCATCAAGGCGAAGGAGCGGCTTGCGAAGCAGCCGTGCGCGTTCGGCAGCGATGGCGGGCTGGACACGCCGACCAGTCCCAAGTATCCGCCGTTCCGTAGCAGCGAGTGGAACAACAGCCGCGACTCGGCCAGCGAGCTGCCCAACGACCTGGAGATGGCGCGCCCGCAGACCGCCGGTGAGGAGGACCTACAGCTGCAGCTTGCTATCGCTATGTCCAAGGAGGAGGCCGACCTGGAGGAGCAGAAGCGGCGCTCGGACGACGTGCGGTTGCAGCTTGCGCTCAGCCAGAGCCAGCAGGACTTCAAGACCACGCAGGACAAGCCAAGTGCAATGCTCGACTTACTCGATGTGAGCCTCGACGAGGGCGCGGCGAATAAAAACGTCGATCCGTGGGGAATGCCGCAGATACCTAAACCGCAGGTAAAACCATTCATTAGTTTAGATGTATACGCATACGCACTTCTCATTGAATATTATGTTTCTTATGCATAGTTTGGACACGGCGCGATATTTCGCGATTCCTCTTATAATTCATTCGCGCAGTGGGTAAGACAGCCCGGAAAAGTGTGTTGCGTGAATAATCCATTAACAGCACATGCCACAACCGTTACGCATAAAACGTCGATGTCTAACAGAAATGATTTTGCAAAAATGTGCTGCTTTGTTTCGTAGTTGATGCGCTGTAGTGGTTCCAAGCTAATGCTATGAATGGTCTCTTTGTAGAATACCTCGAGCCCATGGCATGCAAGCGCAGCGGCGTCACCGCCGACAGCGACTGCCGATCCGTGGGCGCCGGGTGGCGCGGCGGTGATGCCGGCGGCGGCTGCCGCGGGCGCGGCCGCCCTGCCCGCCGACCCCTGGAGCCCTAAGACGATCACCACCCCGCTGGTCGAGACGGCAATACGCAACGACCCCTGGTCGCCAGTGAGTCAGAGCTCGTCCGACCTGGACGACTTCGACGCGATCACGAATCGCAATCGAACAATATCACCCACGCCCAACGCCACACACAACAATGGAACTACAACGAATAACAATTCAGGTAATGATTGCGATGCACAATTATTATTAAACATGAGGGTTTCAACCTATGTTTACTTATGTTTACTTAACATGCTGTAGATCCTTTCGAGTTGAATTTGCTCGGCGATTCGCTACCGCCGACATCGGCAGGCCCGAGCCCATCGACTGGAGCGACCAAAAAGACACCACAGTCCTTCCTCGGCGAGAACTCCGCTCTCGTCAACCTGGACAATCTAGTTACAAGTATAGTCTACGCAGTCCAATCTGAACTGCGGAGTATTGATTTTGCGCTGTTGTTTTGTTTTTAGGTAAACCAGCTAATCAAATGAACACGGCGAATCCGTTCTCCGAAACGACGCAGCCGCCGCGCCCGGTGTTCAATCCGCAGCCGCCGAAACCGACGATGAATCAGATCAAGCAGGCGCCGTTCATGTCGGCGCCGCCGCCGCCGCCGCCGACGCTCGGCAGCACGCCGCCGTACAACAACTTTAACAGCCACGCGCCTTACCCCACCAACGGGGCGTTCCACGGCGCCGCGCAACCGACGCCGGCCGTCGATCCGTGGACGCCGGTACCGTCCAGCAACGCCACAGCGAGCGCCTCGCAACTGGGCGCTCCGTGGATGAAGCCAGGTGAACACGCAAATCCGTTCCTCTCCTAACCCTGCCCGTTGCATCTCCCACCCTACCCCACCCCACCCCTCCACGTTTCCACGTCGATGTTGTGCGGCATGTATTTTCGAAGAACGTATTTTAATTTTTATCCGTTCGTCCCGAGCGGCGAAGACGATACAGATATCACTGCTAATATCTAGCTAATCACATAGAGCTTTATCCCCCCTGGCACGGTTATGCACCCCCACCCGTCTCCCCCGATTCACTCGCGCGGATGGACGGCGGTTATTTATACATATATTTAATTATCGCAGTAAATGCAATTCAACGCGTTAATATTACGTTTGTAACTGGTTACAATCCTTGCTGTATACTTATTTATTGCAACGCGTTTTGTAGATTGTCTTGCGAAGCGAGTGCGTATACATCATTACCATGTTTGACAGGACAGAAAATGTTGTTTCTGCCAAGCATCGTAGCGATGAATGTTGGTTTTGTTCAGTTTTCGTTCTCTGCATGGATCCGTGCATGGCTGGTAGTAACGACTTGCGAAGATGTCTAACCGAGCGCTCACCGTTTGTTCCAGGTTATACGTTTTAAAAACACTAAACTGCACCAAACATAAGATGCAAAATAATTGTCTGCAATTAAACGAGCGAAGTGAAACAAAATTCAAACGTGACTCACGACAAGTGGTCACGCTGCGTGAAATGAATTCACTTGTTTATTCGTGTACCTATCAGGCATTTTGTATTTTTCTACCAAATTTACTGAGCATTGCAGGCCGACATCACTAATAACAAAAGTATTTTATGCATTTATTCCATTTTACTAATCTACCGTGTCTTGCTTGCATTCTTCTATGTTTGTGGTACTGAACGCATGACGGAAATTTGCAACGCTCGAAATCACACAGCTGCATTGCGATTTAATTATGTAGGCAATTTTTGGCAATATTTCGAAGAGATTAAGCAAAACGAATCGTGCGTGCGATGATACACTTGTTGAATTCATTTATAATGTTTAATCCGTTTTGGTAACACTCGCAATGTGGGCACAGGAACGAAATTTGACAAACAAGCGAGACAAAGGGAAAAATGAAATGAAATAATGAAACCGAACACCAAAACTTCATTAGGCGTACATTTTATATTGCTAAACCTTTTTCATAAATGTTGTGTTTTTATTTGATATAAGCGGACGAGATAGCAAAGGAAATTGAATTGAGAGGACAGATTAACGCATTGTAATATTAATTATTCTACTATATGATTACTAATAATGGTGCAAAGTTATTTATATATAATATATATTTATATATGAACTTATAATTATTATAATAATGAATTACATAATGTGTTATCGAAAAGTAATTATTAAACTAAACAATTTATCCGGGATTTCGAATGCGATTCGAGAGAGAAAAAATACGATTTTAGTTGTTTATACTGATTTGGCTGGTTTAGATCAGTTCCATGTGTTTCAAAATTTGCACTTGCATCCGTGAGGGTGATTCATGCGCAGCATTCATTGATTCAATAAATTGTGATTTTGTTTTGTATTATATGTACTATTTATATCGACACACAATGCATTGAATGGATAAGAAAACAACAACCATCGAAACTGCTCAAGAAACAATCCAACGCCACGAATTTAAACTCGCATCTGAATGCATCGCAGGAGAATGAAGACTACGATCTAATCCGATCAACCCCAACATACAGTGCGACCATACTTAAATGTGCAAGTCCTACACTTGACTGGAATTGTAAATCAACCGATTATATAATTAAGTAGAAGTCAATTCACTAATGTAATTTTACCGCAGCGTTCTATATTCTATTCTATAAACACTTGTGTTTCGTGTGATGGAATTTTGAAAATATTTGCCTTTTGCCTTCGAATGCAGGACAAATGGAGATCTGAATTTGACGCGTGGGTCGATGGGACAACACGTCAGCCACGTCTGATATTGCACAGGCGCTTCTTCGTTGGGATAACTCGCAATGCGCTTCTTGCGGCATTCTGTTTGTACCCGCTCTATAGCGCACCAGTTATAAGCTTCCTCTAGGTGACTCGCCCAATTATCAATTTTGATTCACGATTTTCACGTCTCTTAGCTGGAGCTTCGTCTAGCCACTCTAGCCAGTCCACCGCTCACGTTTCTTATGATTAATCGACGTCTTGTGTCTGAATTTCGTAGCGATTCGATTTACACTTTGCTGTGCAACTTGTACATATTTAGCTGCATCGATTCTTCAGCTCTATTTCAATGTGAATATTGTTCTGTTCAAGCACACACACACACACCAACACACTTGTAATATACACACCATTATGATGTGAATGTGCAGGCTCTCGGATATTAATTCCATGATGCATGAAATTGATATTGGGAGTTCTATTATGAGTATCTTTCAAGAGAAGAAAGCGATGAATACAAAGATATCAAACCAATTCATTTCTAAGCTTTTTATTACAATACAATAAACGAAATTATTACATATTCTGTGCAAATCTCTTTCTTCCATCCTATGAAAACGGACTAAACGCTAATTATAAGTAATATACTTATTACCAGCTATGAATTAGTGGCCAATGGGGAAGCTTCAAAATATGTTATCCCATGTTTCCCGTATACGGATAGCCAAAGAGTTGCACTTTATTGCGCAGCTAATTTTAATCCGCTCAAGTGCCTTGAAGTGCCATAAAATGGACCTCAATGATTAGCAGTTTTTCGCCATTTTTCAAAACACGACAATCCTTCATATTTCCTTTTATTGCGCTCACGGGCTTCGAAGTGCCCTAAAAAGGACTTTGGCTCTTTATTTATCGAAATCAACGGTAGTCACGTCAAACTCACGGCCGTGTCGAAGACACAGCCTACTGATTTTTTTTTTTATTGAAAAATATCCATTCACATTTACATAACCAAAATGCGAATCGAAACAATGCACTACCAATTTTCGCTAGGCAACGAATCTAAAAAACATTCTTATCTGCCAAAACAAATTGCAGCATCCGTATACATACGATTTCTAATTTCGTACTTTTCACGACACAGATTCTGATAAGAAACAATGGAAAATAAGAATGATACACCTCCCCAGCCGAAGAAAGTGGAAGATACTACCAAGCCAAAGGATGAATGCCCAACACTTTGTTGCGTGGCCACCGACGCTGCACTAGCGGCCCTCAGTCCCATGAAGAAAATGGTATTATCGCCTTTACCGGATCTCATTAGTAAGAACAAGGAGGTATGGAAAAGTTGGGACGATGCTGTAAAGAATTTGCGCAATCGCAAGGAGACAACCCGGCACCTGAGCCCAGGATGTTCTAAGAATGCTGAGAGTTCCGACAGTGAGGAGGACGATGCTGAAACTTGTGTCCCATATAAATGGGATGATTCAAGTGACTTATCTCAGGTGGACATTGATGAAGAGCAACCGCAGAACAGTGGGGATTTCTAAAAATGGTTGCATAAAGAAATTCACATATCAATGTATTTTTATCTAAACAAAAATGAGCGAAGAATTACAAATTAAAAGGGGAACAAATACAACGGGGATCGAACCCATGTTTTAAATTAGACTTGTATTGATTTTACTATAGTTTTGCAGTTCATTTTACAACCTTTGTTGTGTCTTCGGCACGGCCGTGAGTTTGACCAACGTTGTGTGATATGACGACTATACTTCATCCGATTTCTGGCTGAAATCGATTCGATATTTTGGTTTATCATAGCGCCCGTGTGTAAAAACATTAATGTCATTACAGTGGTTAGCGTAAGTAAGAAGGTGTAGGGCATATGAAGTAATGAACGTGTTTCATTTCACTTCATGAAAAACTTACTAACACTCCTCGGATACACGGAATTTACTCCTATTTGAAATTCATATTAACATTAATCATATTTTCCTTGGCAACAGATAAATACTTGTGACTAGTGAAATAAATACACGCTGGGCGGTTTTCACAATGCGAACAACCAAAACAAACACGGACATATCGATGTTTCACGAGTTAAGTAAACAGTTCAATGCTACAATATTAATATTATTGTAAATCATTCCTATACACTGCACAACAACACAACATCAACTTCAATCGACATGTACCTCCTGTACGGTTGCTGCTGGCATTGCTACACATTTCTGCACAGTTCAAAGAGTGGGACTTTATTGTGCACATAAATGACCAACCGCTCACCATCTTCAACTATTCGCAATCAAGTCATGAAACAATCCAACTACCCTACGCAAAACACTGTGTACACTTCGTCATGTAGGAAAATTACAAAATTAAGAGGTTTGCGAAGCGCTTTGGGTATCTTTCTCGCCGAGACTTTGCCGACTCATGAGAATTATAGCCCATTTGTGGTGGGGAGGACGCATGGCCTATATTATTCTACAGCGGAGGAGGTGAACAGAAACCGGAATGGCATCCCCCAGTTGTCTAATTTCATGGAGATGATACCCATGATGATATAGTTAGAGTGGAGTTCGAGGTCGAGTAATGAATAATTACTCCTCCAAAAATAAAAAGAGACATACGAATGACTCGACGTATCTCATCGAACTGCTGCAATATTCGTCAACTCCAGTGGAATTGGCATAATATCGAAGCGCTGGATGATGTATGGCACTTTATGTCTTCAATCATTAATCAACATGGCCGCTTGGTAATAAACGCAAATTGCTTGCATCGGTGGAACTTCTGTAATCACAATATGACCAAGAAGGAGATGTTGTCGCTGCGCCGGTTGAAGGCGGACACCGCCGTCAGTGGGCACACATGGGCGATGCAGACACCCTTCAAGCATACCGCCTCGATGGTCTTCGCGCGCATGAAAAGCTGCGGCTTGGTCGATAAATGATACAAAGCATACAATTTGTCGCAACCGCTAATCATTCCCAATAATAGGTTGAATGCAGAGCGCGTGTCCTTGAGAGTTACCGACTTGGTGGCGGCTTGGATGATCATCGGCTTCGGCGTGACAGTCTCGGCGTGCGTGTTTCTAGTTGAGCAGTTCCTGTGCGCCCTTGGTAGATATTTTCAATCTTGTTTCGTTGGCATGAACAGGCATTGTTATTACTTGCGATTTGGAGGTGCACGATCCACTTAATATGGTAATGTTGTTTTGAGTTGGACTGATGAATTATATATTAGGATATCATATTCCCATTTTCTATCTCGGCTTTACCCATTTCACACGCAAATGCAATGTTCCGCTTCACCACCTGTTAGTGATTACAACGGAGTAAATAAAATATATTATTAGTACACTGTCTCTGGATGTTATAGAAATTGTTACCAAGCGCATTCCTATTCGTTTTCTAGGTGCTGTGTGCCCTTGGCAATCCATAATTGATCATTAAAATGAAAACAACACGAGTGTCAATTTATTAAAAATAGGACACTCAACCCTTTTACGAGTGCGTACTTACTGCAACGTGGAGAGCAAGCGTTTATCGCGTTTAATGTCGCGGTCACATTCGGGTGGTAGGAACGTTAGTGCAGATCCATAATGGTCCTTGGGTTTCAACGCCAGGGCATTGTCCTGCAGTTGTTTGTGTGGTGGATGCTATTCTGGCAAGCGCGTTGTACAAACCCATTGCTGCTCGTCGCCGCCAACGAGCTGCGGTGGTCCACCATTTTGCAACAATACCAGCAGTATGACTTCGTCATGCACGTCGACGAAGCAAAACTGCCGTTTCTCAACACGCTCGGCGACGAGGCGCCGCCTTCCAATCCTTTCACCATCTTCAAGTATACACCGCATGAGCATGACTTCCTACGCCCGAGTGTGCACAAATGCGTGCATTACGTACTGCTGGAGGACGACAGTAGCTTCATACAACATTATACACCAGTGCAGAACAACGTTGAAGAAGCGGACATCGTCATCTTCCTCACAAGGACCCTGGACCTGGATCGCAACTTTACGAAGATGTACAATACGGGCGTTGACAATGCCAATATGGCCTTCTACATGAACAACACGCTGGCATATGCCATCTATTTCTATAATTCGCCGAAATTTGAGGCCGATGTGCGGTTAGTCCCGCGCTCTGAGAGCAACGATCCGCGACTGTCCGATTTTCAAAATGCCTTCAAAAATTTTCGGGGCTTTCCTATGACAGTGGGCTACACCGATTGCAAACCGTTTGTCTACGAAGACGAAGAAGGGGACGAGGGCTATTTGATTGGGGTGGAGTTTAAGGTATTGGAGATCGTTATCGCCATGTTGAATTTTACGCCCCTGTATGACAACTACTCAAATAAAATCAACGGACGCTTGCAGTTACTCAATGATGTAAGTACACAGTGCACTTTTAACAGCTAATTATTCATCGATTTTTAAACCCTTGGAATTTCTTGCAGGTAAACAAAAGCATTCTGAATTGTGCGATTGGATGCTTGTCTAATTCGTTTGAGCGCAACAAAATGGTGGCGTTCAGCACGAGCCTGCAATATGAGCCACATATTGTGATCTATTCCTCCGCGTCCGGAAGATACGAGGCGATGTCCATGTATGCAGTCTTTCAGCCCTTGGATGAATACGTCTGGATGTGCTGCTTTGCCACCTTAATACTAGTTAGCGTCAGCGTCAAATTGCTGGTGGTGTTCGACAGGAAGAACGTTTCCGTCAATTCAGTCTTGGTAAGCAGGTCGGTTGAAACCTGCGCCATGTTGGATACTAATTTTGTTCTTTCTGTGTAGTTACCGCTGAGTATTCTTCTCGAGCAATCAATCACGATACCGCGGCGTAGTAACGCTCTTCGTTTCGGATTGATCACATGGCTACTCGTTGGCTTCGCCCTGTCCAGTTCGTACAAGTCCAAGTTAACTGCGTTTCTGATTACGCCTGTCGCCAATGAGCCAATGTTTCTTTCGGATCTGGTCGACCAAAATTACCATTTTATCGTGAGTATTTAAGGCCTTTAACTGAAGGTGCGATCTTTTTTAACTTCATTTTTAAATACTTTTTTATCGATATTTTCAGTCGCCAGCTAAAGATTCCACATTTATCATGGAAATATTGAAAGTATCCAGAGATAAGATGGAGAAGCACGTGGGACAAGAATTGGAAGATACAAAGGATGTGTGTGAGGCGCTTATGCGTACGACGCATGAAATTACTGCTGTGGTTGAAGAGCAAACCGTGCTGAGATATCTAGTGTGGAACGAATGCAAGAGAAATCTGAGTGTTGCGGAGATGCATGCCATGCGACGACTGGAACATTCGATCACCATCAACGGCCATGTGTGGGCAATGCCGAACTCAGCGCCGTACAAAGAGCGCATTTCGGAGGTAATAGAAACGTTGAAAAGTTTTGGATTGGTGCAGAAATGGTTAGTGACCAACCTGGTCCACAACAATTCACTGCTACTTGTCAATATTTTCAGGTACAGATCTTATAATATCTCCCGGACCATCGCAATATCAAACACGGTGAAGAAGAGGGGCCAAACGGATCCATTGGAACCGCATGACCTAGTTGCAGCATTCATGGTGCTTTTGTTCGGCTGTGTTGTGGCCGCCATTACGTTTGTCTTTGAGCAGTTTATCTATTGTGTCAATCAATCTACTACCAGACACCGCAGGCCCGCTCGTGCGCGACCCTTCATTCCCAGGCGCGTGCATTTTGCATAATTTATTCCACGTGTGTCTTAAATTGTAATAAAAATGTCCTTAAGTGTTGCGCACACGTCGGGCGCCTGTTTTAATATTCGTGCACATTGTGGCGTGCTCCGAGTTTGTAATTTACGATAATGGTAGAAAAAAATGAAAATACTCTGCGGTGATCAAACACATTAGCACACATAATGCATTATGTGTGTTTTCAAATAAAGCACAATGTGATTATGATTGACATGCATGCAGAATATATGAACTATAATATCCTTTCAGCGCATTTAAACTCTTGACCACTTCCCGCGTCCACACTAAGCTATTCAGGAAAGAGGCGCGATAAGAGCTTGAGATGTTACGAATTTGGTGCTTCGTTTTGCTGACGGTCGTTCATCATGTCCACGCCGCGAATCTCACGATTGTGTTTAATCAATTATTAAACTCGTTCCCACAATTTCAACATTTCTATCACTTTGACAACGAGTCGATTCTCGACTTGGACACTCTGCTTGACCACGTAAAGCAGAGCGAATTCTCACTCTTTAATTACAATCTCCCAGGAATATTGCAAAGGCCACTTGGAGAAGCGTGTATTCACGTTGTATTGCTCAAGAATACCCAAGAATTCAATCGATTCTATGCTATTCCTTATAATGTAAAGACGGCGGATATCATATTCCTTGTTTCTTACACCACGCCATTTTCGAAGGATAATTATTGGGATAGTGCGCGGCTTGTGTTTCAATATCATCGGCGGAATGATTCCCTCCAAGTGATACGTTATTACACCGACGAAATGAAAAACAGCATAGAGTTCATTGACCTTGGCGAAGGCGAGATTAATTTTGAGGAGTACGAGAATGCACTTGATGATTATTTCATCATGAAAATTGCATTTAAAACATGCCCGCCGTTTATTTACCTCGAGGAGAAACACCGGCCCAATGGCATCGAGTATGAAGTGTTGAAAATCGTCATGGCCAAATTGAACTATAACTTCGTACTCGTGGATTATACAGATATACCTGTTCGAAAAATATTAGATGCTGTATACGATAACATTTTGTGCTCGGTACGTTGTAAGTATTAATGCTTGGTATATTTTAGGTGAATAATAGAAGTGTACAGATGGCTGTCGGCTGTTTATCAAACACCATAAATCGCAACCAACTCGTCTCCTACACACGAGATTTCTTCTACGAGCGTTATACAGTCCTATACAGTAGCAACGGTTTTGAGGAGCATTCAATCCTGTCCATTTTTCGTCCGTTTTCTCTTCAGGTGTGGATTTTGCTTGCACTTATAATAGGAGTGGTTGCTTTTCTCACCAAGAAGATTGATTACTATTTAGGAGCTTATTCGATGAAGTCAGAGAATGTCAAGGTACTGTTTCTAATCAATGCGATCCTATCCATCAGGGTAAGTAAGTAAAAGGTGCATTTTTACCATTAGATGTCATTTCGGAGCATCCTGGAGCAGTCATTCTCTTTGAAAACGAAAAAATTATCAATGCGGGTGATGATGACCATCTGGTTGTTGACAGCGTTGATCTTCTCCAACGCATACAAAAGTAAACTTGCCGCGACTATGATTCAGCCGAGCTTCAAAGAACCTGACTCAATCACCGACTTGATCAAATTCAACTACGATTATTACGTTAGACAACTGCTCTTCTTCACTGCTTCTTTAGCTAAAGCCAATTGCTATTTTAGTTGACTGATATTGATGTCGTGTTCCTCGGCGAGATAATGACCACGAGCTTCAATGCGACTTTTCAAAAGCTTGTCCAGCGACATCGCAACTTTGATGACATTTGCAAAAGCATATCCGATGTTACCAAACGTCGGATTGGCCTAATTGGAGAAGAAACGGTCTTAAAATACAGTGTAAGTACTTTACTAAAATCGCAACGCTACGAAATATAAATTGTAAGCTTTATTCGAAGTTTTGGTATGCCTGTATTGCGAACATGACGAAAAGTGAAAGCTCGTCAATGCGAAGTACGCGCAATGCAGTTTTCCACAATGGACACGCATGGGCTTTGAAACGAAACTCTCCGTTCGTACAGCGCATTGAACAACGCTTGGACGAGCTGAAGAGTTTCGGGATTTTACAGAAATGGTAGTTATAAATATCACTGTTTCATATTGCAATTTTTGATTGAACAACTGCAGGTACTCAGGGAGCAATATTTCACGAGAACTGCCAAAAAGCAACTCGCCCATTCCAACTGGTACGGACACTCGGGATCCGCTGTCGCTTGTTAAGTTGTTTGCGCCGTTTCTTGCTTTTGCTATTGGGTTATTTGCTTCTTTCTGTGTTCTAATCATCGAAATAGTTTCATTTGCGCTCAAATCGCACAACGTCTGAATTATGTATTTAATAAAAATACAATAACAATATTTCATTTCATTGAAAGGCGTCGCGCCTTATTTAAATGCACGATCCCAGTAGTAACTGCTAACCGAATTTTGAACTCGCTTGCTATTATATTCACATTAGACGATCACGAAAACAACGCTTTGTTATTGTTACATTACAAATGTAACTAAAACGCTTCCCGTGTTTCGCGTTCGTGCACAATGTGTTTAAATGCATGTTTACCACGATCCTCCGATATGTCCAGTTGGACTAGCCCTATAAATATCCTATTTTGCATTGTCACCGCTTCATAAACAAAATGGTGGCAGTCGAATACGCAAGAAAGTGTTACATTGTAATTTTGCTGCTGATGAATGAACATCTATTGTGCGATGCGAAGCGGTATTTAAATGAAATTCTCCTCGCACATTCCAAGAAATACACCTTGATTATTCACTATGATAATATATCTCTTACAAAGTTTGACCAGTTGTTTAATCCGCGCCTTGCATATCCAAGCGTGTTGTTTAATTACGATGCACATGGGACCGGGATAGTGCATCCGAGATACTGTTGCGGCCAGTTTTCTGATGGCGTGATCAATGTGGTGCTGCTGCAGAACACCACCGCATTTGAACGACGCTTCGGCGCTGTGGAAGGCAACATCAAACAGCAGGACGTGGTCCTGCAGGTCACCAGCAGTCCCTCATCAGCGGGTAATATTCCCGTTCTGGTTACAAATCCACGTAATACGAAACAATATGTCTACACCATCAGCAGCGAATCGGTGTACAACGTGACTCCGTCGGAAATTAATGAGCTGCGCTTTGGTTTTTCAAACTGCGAACCTTTAATATACATGTCCAGAAGCAGTAAGAATGCAGTCATGGTAGGATCGGAGTTTGAGCTTGCCAATCTGTTGGCGGAGATAATGCACGCCAAGCTGAAGATTCTGGATTACTCAAACATCTCGCGCACTGAGATGGTACAAATGGTAAGACTTACTTCATTGCTGAAGCACTTCGTAAACAGCCAAGATGTACGGGTTGTTTTAGGTGCGAAACGAAGTAGTGGATTTTGGTGGTGGTTGCATGTCCTACACCTTCGAGCGTCGGAAGGTCGTCGATTTCACGCCAGACTTTTTCGGAGACGGCTACAAGCTGTACTTCAGCGCTTTAGTGATATCGAAGCACGGATCTTTCCTGGTGGTCCTGCCCTTCACGACGCCCGTTTGGGTGTGCGTGTTTCTGATCCCATTGGGATTGGGCATTGCTTTGCTCATGGGTTTCAAGTACCGCCGGATAAAGCCCCGTTTCCTCTTCACTGTACATTGCATTTCCAGACTTCCATCAATCATGTGCTGAATTTAAACCTACGTTTTTAGATGTTCCTGCAAACGCTTAGCGAACAACCCGTCCACGTAAGACGTCTGCATGTATTCGTCAAAATGCTGCTGGCAATTTGGCTCTTGGGTTCCATGATCATTACCAGCAGTTACAAAAGCAAACTAGCGTCGATATTAATCGCACCGCAAGTGAATGAACCGAATGATATTCGAGACGCAATTCATCGCAACTACAACTTCTATGTACTTAAGATATCATCACTACAATGCAAAATGCTGTAATGCCTGTAATGGAACGAACTAATTGTTTCAGAATCCACTGAGCGATGTTTCATTCCCAGAGGAGCATATTAATGCGTCACTGAATGCCGAAATTCGCGCAGTTGCCCATCGATGGAAGAGGAACCTCGTCATTTGTTCCGCACTGAATATCACATATTACGGATTGAACGCGGTCATCTTGGAAGCATTGAACGGCCGATTTACTGTACTTATCCACTAGCCCCAAAACAAAGAGTATAACATTTCATTTCCAAACTTTAATTGCTGCAGTTTTGGAACACTTGTGCGAAGAATTTCACCAGTTTGCAAAAGTACAGTGTACGCGAATCCAGCGAATACGTTTTCAAAAGTGGACACACCTGGGCGTTGAAGTTTCATTCGAGAGTTAATGGGCGCATTATATACGCACTGGAGGTGTTGAAGAGCCATGGACTCATTCAATATTGGTACTTTTAACGTAATTGTTAATGCAAGTATCACATTTTCTTGCTTTGCAGGTATACGTCGTATAATTTATCGCGAATAATTCCTCTGGGAAATTCGATAAGTTCACATGAGCCGAAGCCGCTGAATATGACTATTTTTTACTCGCATTTTTTTATATTAATTGTTGGATTGACAACTGCGTTAATCGTGTATATATGTGAGGTAATTACTTGGCACTACATGTGTAAATTTTAACCACTCCTTTGCATGTGTTATTGCACTATCGAATCTAAACGTAGACTTAATTACTTCTATTTAATTACAATAGTCAATACAATATCTGGAATATTATTGTATTCTTTTGTTTGACATAATTTAATTACAGTAAATATTCAGCTTTCGAATCCGTAGAAAATGTTATACTATAGTTACATCAGGTAGATGCATATTTGTATGGAACCGGGAATCCTTCAAAATTCCTCAAGGGTGTTGTTATCCTTCATATTTTAAGATCATATTTGAAAACTTCGTGGTCATGGCGAATCGAATACTATTCGATTTCTAGAACCTGGTAGACAAAGTCCCATTAGCTTTTACCTGTGACAGTGCTTCTATTCAGTATATTTCTAATATAATATGTCTATGGCACATACTATATTTCCGCCGATCATGGTTTAATTTCCAAAATAATTTATAATATTAAAAGCTATAATCAATTCAGAATAACCCCCTAATTTCTTGACGTTTCTAACTGTCGCACTCTCACTCAACACAGTTTACGAAGCTGTGGTCGCACAAGAGGCGTTGTGCAGAAAGAGACAGAGCGACTGTGAGAAATTTATGTTATTCTGTACAGATTATAATAAGGTTATTTGCACAAAACGCGTGTCAGATTATAGCGCCATGCGGTACACCGGCGCTGCAATTGCGACGAACAATCGAGACATTCTTGCCAACTATGATACATCGTTCATAATCCAATAATTACAGAACGCACATTACTTACTTAGCGAACTCTAATTGATGACGTCATATGGCGCTTAGTGGCCGATCGGCGGAAAAACATTGTACGTAGCGACATCTTTTAAATCAGGAATGAAATAAAGTTATATTTCTTTTCTCTCCCAACAGATAACGCAACATATTTTATTGAAATTAATTCAAATCTTCTAAATCAATAATTTGCTTAAAATTAAATAAGATAAAGACCCATCACTCATCAATTCAATGTAAAGTTGTACAGCAGAAAGTTGCTATCCAATCCAGACCAGAAATTTACTAACACTGCACATAATTCCGCGCTATGTGGCATTCAAGCAATGCATGTTTGGTATTGACCGTTCTGCTGCGGCATCACATAAACGAATGTGTAGGTGTAAACGATTATTTGCGATTTTTACGATAAATCAAGATTAGAGATATCCAAACAGAGCCGAACTATTCAATTTCGAAGCATCGACTGTTAATACCATCGACAATTAAAACAATGCCACACTGCAATAGCAACCACTGATAATTAATTACTGTTGGACCATTGTGTGTTGATTTTCGCTCGTCTTCGATGCGATGAATGAGCGCGTTTGCCATGGGTCGGCAAACCAGAATTACGGAAAGACAAAACCGTGATTGATTTGATATTGACTTGACCGGACTGCTGGCGCGCACGATCCCAACACCAGTAGGACTGCGACCAAAAACCCGACGCACAAATCAACAAAGGTTAAATCGAAAACGCGCGGCCGCGCATTTAAAAAAAGAGCACAACAATCGCGCGTCGGCCGCAGACGGTTAATCGATTCAATTAATAACCAATTACTTGTCGGTTTATTGCGCATTTGCATCACCGCGCGCACTGATCGCATTTGCGGCTTCTACCTTCCCACTCCATCGCATTCCACATTTAATTAGTTTATTTTTTTAAGTCAAACAACATAGTTTGCTTTAAATCCACTTAACACGAACAGAAATGCAGAGATGAAGTACAATTTTTTTTGGTGCAAAGTAGTAAAAGTAGCATTATATCACTTTAATGCATTGCGCCCAATTAAAATTGATTCGATAGCTGAGCAGTGAGCATGTATTGCATAATAAAACAAAAGCGCTCTTATATTACGTTCTTGCTGATTGACTGGTATGTGAGGTTTTTTCGACAAATTTGTTCGATTTCTTTATATCACAAGTTGAATTCTGACGTGAACTCGCCCGATAATCACACGTGCCTCGGAAGGTATTATTCAAAGAACATCTATTTCCATATTTACCATAGATATCTGCAAACGCAGAGTACTTAGAATTCCGTGCGCCAATAATTTAGCCGTATCATGCACGTGATTGTTATCAACTATGTTGTTTATGTTTTTTGTTCAAGCGTAGTCGTTCATGGGCATATTCACACGGATATTGCTATATGGTGTTTGTTGGATTGCATATTTACTTTTGACATTTGACGCGTCAATTGTTTAACGGTTGAAAACAAATCTCAAATCAAATGTTTCACCAAATGAAAAATGTCATATTTGTTTCCTCTTGAGATTGAACTCTTGAAAATGTAATACACCATAAAATATATTGTTTAATAGCACAAAAGAATTATATGTTAAAATATTTGGATTAGCTTTGCATGAATTTGCATAAACTTTGATTGAGTTAACCTTTCCATGCAAAACAACAAAAAACATATTTTTCGTTTCCAATCAAACTTTTAAAACAATCTACCCAATAAAATTGCACGTAAAACTTTGTGACATGTAAGCTACGTCGTTTGTTGTTCTGTCAATCGCGCTTCAAACGTGATAATGAAAGCAATAATTAGCCACAAGCGCATTTAACTAGGTAATTGAACACCGTTTTCAAAAGGTTTAATTCACGTTTGATGTATGTATATATTATTTGCTTTGCACAAAGCAGGCATTTGATTGTGCGGACGTAAGCAATAATAATTGTTTATGAAATGCTTTTCAACAGCTTTTTATACTTCCTACAATTACCGCATTTATTGCTCGCGTTTTTTTTTTGTTTTGTCGCATCCACTTTGCACCTTGGTTAATTGCATACGCTTATTACCGAGGTGTAATGTTGCGACGTTGTGGTGTGTCGCATTATAAAAGACGAACTAATGACGTTAAATAATCGCCTTGGCCTTAAACTTAAACATGTCTCTTGGAATGACACTGCATAACATAAACATAGACAGAGACATTGGGCATGATGGCAAAAAATGCATGTTGGGTAAAAGTGAGGAAGGTGCAAAATTACATCGGGCACATGTAATGGATGTACATATTTAAACAGTATTCCTAGCTCTGGAATATTTAGCACCAGTAACCATGGCAACCACATTGAAAAACATCAGTGGAAATTCGCATATTTATATAAAAAGAAATACACATGTTGTACTATCTTTCATTTTCAGTATTTTTCTAACTAGGATAAAATAGGATACGAGATGTATTTGGCTATCACGCGTTCACGCCATACAAAGATAAAGCATGAACCCACCTATTGCTGTTTTTTTAGAGTTGCACGTCATGGCGATGCGGTGGAGTCATGGAATGAGTGAAATCATCAACCACGCATCTAATCTTGGCGAACGAGCATCGCCTGATATTATGATGCAAGCTTTAAAGTTAAAGCAATTGTTGAGTCACTGATCAGGTGCTCCAGAGAACTGACATTCGGGACGTAGATATGGTACCAGTTATCACTTATCAGTTATCAGTTTGTCAATTATCGCCTATCAATCGCATTGCCAAGTGAATACTGATTTCATTGATGAGCACGTTGATTGCAATTGCATGTGCCATTTGCAGGACATCGAAATAGTGCGTGCTGCATGCGCGAAACTTTCCTTTTCGACCTGCGCAGTCGGCGAACCAATCGCGCCGAGCGGCCCGAAGCCCCGATATGTCTGTGCGTGGAATTTCGAATGTTAATTTCGTGCCATATTTTTCTATCGGCTGTAGGCTCCTAAGGTTGTGCCCCACATCCAGGCGCGTATGCATTTGACTTGTAAATTCCAGGCGCGATTGTTCTGCGTTGCAGTTTTGCTTAACGCGTGGACTCCCAAATGTCATAATGACATTTTAATATGTTCTCTAGTTACGTTATTGGGAGGTAAACAGTATGAAACAATATGAAAGTTCTAAATCTGCAGATCTCAAATCTATTTTTTTCTTCATTTGAAATAGCAAATTTAAAAGATATATGAAAATTGTTTTTAGCTAACATAAACAAATTTGGGTAAGGTTTACAAAAACAAAATAATCCCTGTATTCATTGAAAGGAAACACTTTCCCTCGCCATTTTGTGTTTTTTTTTAATTCCATTTTGTAACTGAATTTTGCGTTCAAATATGCACGCGAAAATTGCTTTCCTGACTTGCCTGAGAATGTAGTTGAACAAAAAAAATATAACAGGAACGCCAGGAAAGGGAGTGCGAGGACTGCAAGAGTACATTGGCAGTTTGTTTTTCCGCAGCGCGGGGCAAATCAAAATCAAGCCCAAGCGCAAAGGTGCCAAAGTGCATACGTTATGAGTTATGAGCTTTCCGTCGTCGCTGCTCGCACAAGTCGAATGCCACCCACCACCGCCGCGCCGGTCTCTCCTGCGCAATAAAAATAAACTCAGCGCGCGTTGAAAGACGCAAAAGACACGTTCGCACGCTATTGACACTGGTCGTAAACAAATTTTTGTCGCGCGACAAATAACCAAATATCAAATATAGAAATCAGTTTTGCATGACTCGCAATTCTATTTCGAAGTTTCTCACAATATGCGATAAGTGATAACTAGTTCCGGATACAATTAGTTCACACCACAGCGCATTCGAACGATGTTGTATGCATTTTATATTAGTTGCGAATGGTGGAGGGCATTGCGGACATACGCCGCAGGTTTACTGCGTGCGCTTTTATTGCGTTGGCGTTTCGCATATCCTGTAGCATGTTTTCGTATTTTCTGATTTGCGCATGCAAATCATATTTGGGCGGGAAATCAATCTTGAAATTGAAGTCAATGACGCACGACGCACATATCTCATTAAAAACACACTGTTCAACAGAAAAAATATAAACATTTTGCAAAACTAATAGCGGCGGATGTTTATGTGATGTGTTTTTTGCGACTTGTATCGCAAGTTGCGTACGTCGATCGTTTGTCTGATCTGTCATCTATCAATCTACCTGCCCTGTCATTTTTTCCATGCTTAGTTTTAATGCGTCTGACTAAACTTGAACGTCATGCGAGTCTGGCGAGATGATAATTAAACCTCGCGCAATGTCGCGCCCCTGAAAGGCTAATTAACATTTCGACTGCACACTGCAAGGACTTTAAATTCGACACTTCAACTTGAAGCAGCGCGCATTCAGCATAGGAATGTGGGCTAAAGCACGACGACAATATCATTAATTGCCAAATGCATGTGTGCAGGGCCGGCCTTATACACAGCGCCCAGATGTGCGCACAATCATCAGTCAAGCGCCCGCAAGCCGACGCTGATAACTGCTATCATTTCCTTAATGTTGATTGAGGATTAACGCAACCGCAAAATGGTATTGCAACATTCATTCATTTAAAAAAATTGCAAATAATGAAAAATGTAAAGCATTTAAAATGTTTGAAGCGTGTCGGCATTCACGCCGATATCGGCGCACTGCAATAATTCATTATGCATGCATGTACATTCATGTAACATAACGCATAATGACATGACATAGACTGAACAGATATCGAAATTGACGAATTTAGATAAAGGCATGATTGAATAATCAGATTCGAAATATGTTTTAACGAAATGTTGATAAAACTGGTATTGACAATCCAAGGACATACAAACAGCAGAAACAACCTTTTTATTATTTTGAACTAATGCCGTGTGCTCTGGTGTAAATGACATCCATTTGGTCAATGATGTTAAATTATCAATAGAACATGCGGATATAGCAAAAACAAAATAGAAAATAAATGCAATATTTCTAATATAGAAAATAAATTTTAATAGTTAAATATGAAACGAGTGTGTAAAGTGCTCAGTTGAATATTTTCGCAACTCGCGAAATACTCGACCTCAGCACTGGTAACCTATGGTAACCTATGGTAACAAAACTATTACAAACCTTGATCTATAATTTCATAATTAAAAAGGACCTTTAATGTGTCTTTAATGCTATTAAGTCCCAATTCCTACCCTTGATATACAAAGTACTATTTGTTTGAAAACAAAATTTCGTTTGCAATCGACATCAAGTATATTGAAATAGTAATTTGTGAAACGAGCTTGTAAAGTGTGATTTTAAAATGTGCAACTGAGCATCTTAAAACTTCGTCGTAGACAAAATGTTTTTTTTTTTTAAGGAGCTGGTTGCCTAATTTGCGTTGAACTTCTATCAGAATTTGTAGGAAGTAATAAAGAAATGCAATAAATAACACACACGAAAAACACGCGTTTTATTTTCTCCCATAAAATTCGATAAGAACTACAAGTCGATTCCGGTTATTAGGACCAAAATGTCCTTGTTCCAAAGTGCTGTTATTAATTAATGCTTCTTACATTTTGAGTTGACCCAGGTACGGTCGGGCGGAATGCAAGAAGCGTATGGAATGCGCGCGCTTTTGGAAGAGCCGCCGAAGACCCTTCGAGCGCCAGCCGCACACGCCGCGACTTCGGCGAGCGGGGGAAACCCATGGTGTGCCATGTGCAGTGGGCACCGCTGGCGGCGGCTAGAAAAATCATACGACATGACGTCACCCAACCGGCCCGCAGCACCGACATCACACCACAGGCGCGCGCGACGAGGACGGCCGACGCAGCGAAGGAGTCCCCTATATAGGAAGCCGGCGGCCGTCGCTCAGTTAGTCGGCAGCACTCAGCGCGCACGCAGCTCTCTCGTCCGTCCAGCCTGCCACCGAGTTCGCGCGCCGAAAGCCACGTGGTCCCGACTAGCTGCCGCACACACTTTTACTTCAATACAAACGGACTTGGCTCGGAATTATTTAAACACGCGTTTTCCCCGTCGGCGCATACTCGCCAGCTACAGTGCGCACACCAGAGATCATAAATCGTCGCCAACTACTTACTCTTCAACTTCAATTCAACAAGTCACTAATCGTAACCGGAAGCACCCACAACCAGGACGCGAAGTATGAATACTGTGATTAAACAAATTAAGAGGTGTTTTACCATCTATACAGCATTATTTATAACACGTAAGTTCATCCTACTTAGACTTAAGGCACTCTTCCCTTTTGGGCTCTTTTTATTTTGCTTGATTAGTATTTGAATTCGCTGCGGAAGTGCGTAAAGTCAGATGGCGACTGGATTTATTTATTTACTCTCGTTTATCGCAGGTGTTGCAAGCAAATATACACAAACGCGAATCGCTGCTCTTATCTATTATAGGCGAATTTAAGCGTGGGCATGTCGTGTATCGCAAAAAGAATGGGTATTATATAAACCGTTCAGCACTTGAGCGAGAATAAAAATGTCAAAAAAATCAACGCGCAGCCCAAGGCCTTACCTTGGCTTGCGGCGACGACGTGGAAAGTTCGTGCCGCGAATTGCACACATGGAAAATTTCGAGCGTCTCGAAAGTGCACTTAATGCGCCGTTGGATGGATGTGCCTTTTTTTACGATCTCGTAGATATGCGGCGTTGCTACATCGCGTGAATGAGCCGTCAATTCACGACAATTGTGTGCTTATCGCGAGTTTTTTTGTGCGCCAATTGAGCGACCGGCCAATTAACGTATAAGGACAAGAGGCGATCAATCATGCGCCCCTGGCTGAATCAGCCTCCCGCGTCACGCGTCTTCAAACTGCATAAGCTGCGTGAAAAAAAGCGACAGCATTAAATCATTGAATCGGCGGCGATAATTCGCCTCGCGTAGCGAGTAAGCGCCCCGGCGGTTGTAAATAGTCGCGTAAACAAAGCGTAAATTGGCGTAAATCGCGTGGCCGCGCGCCGAAAATAAGTGCCGGCCGGAGGTGCACGAGTGAGCGAGCGCGCGCCAGGTGAGAAAGAAAACGCGACAACATCGTACGATACGCGCCGCGCCAATAGGAGGCGAGTGCGCACTGGGGCTCGACCGGCGCGGTGCGCACGCGGCTACACCTCAGCAGGCTCACTCACGAAATTGATTGCGACCGCAAATTGAACGCTCATTCACATTCACGCCGCGCCGCATGCTATGACGTCACTCTCGGTCGTTGAAGTTTTTAATTTGTTATGACTCGCCGCGCAGTTATGATCGGGTACAGAAAGACATCTTATACTTGACCGAATGCCAAGAAAGAAATTAAGTTTGTCCAACGAAACCTTGACTAGCCTAAACTCCCGATAATCTCGATTCAATGCAAATTAGCTGGCGCCAACACATGTACTTAACTTAATATATGATCGTGAGTGGTTTCAAATTGTTTGCTTCTTCAACGGGACTATTTTAAAAAATTCCACCCGTTATGCCAATAAAATGAACCTACATAAAACTATTTTGTTGCAGTGATAACATCCCGTTTTGCGCGAGCCATCCACAGCTGCGAACAGGAGCAGCTCGTCGAATGCGCCAAGCCGCTCTCTTTCATTGCCGAATCGGGAATGACGTTTGTCTCCAATCGCACTGACTTGGAAAGAGTTTGCCCGTGAGTTGAGCCGAAGATTTCACAACGAACGAAATTCAAATCAATGTCTTTTCATTGCAGAGATCTGAAAGGCGCACTGCGATGCATCCACTCCTACACGCGCATGTGCATGAAGATGCACCACCGCAAGCACTTCAACAAGCTCTTCCACGGCACCAGCTCGATGGTGCGCGAGCTGTGCGACAACGCCGCCTACCAGGAGGAGTATCTGAAGTATGTGCCGTGCATGATGCAGGTGGCCGACAAGAACCAGGTGTGCTTCGACCGGTACTCGACGGCGATGAAGGAGATCCAGCGCCGGCCGCGGCCGGACGACGTCGGCGCGGAGGATATGCCCGCCGTCGACATGGTGGAGTACCAGCGCAAGATGAAGCGCCAGATCGCCGACGAGGGCATCAAGAACGTGTGCTGGTGAGTGAACGCAATCTCTCGCCATCAGCTATATGCTCACCGTGCATGTTTCCCGCTTGCAGTACCTTCCAAGAATACGTCGAGTGCTCGACACGGACAACCGAGAGGGCTTGCGGCGCTCCAGCCGCCGAATTCAGTCGCAACTTCCTCGACCGGATGTCCTCGGCCATGATTAAGGTATTTGTCTACTTCGATCTCGCCTCGGCCTGTTCAGGACAGGTTTACGCGTTTGTGGTAAAACACGTTTTGCTAATGGGCCCATTTCGCTGTTTGCAGATGCATTGTTCTGAATATAGCTCGCAGCAATGCGGGCTGTTGTCGGCCGCGTCGTCGGCGTCCCCGCCAGCCAGCCTCTTCGCGCTGTCGATGACGCTGCTCGCGGCCGTCGCCACCAGCCTGCGGTACTCGCTTGCGAGCTGAAGTGATTGGGAGCGAATTCGGGCGCATGGCGGGACCGCTCACCAAGCCACCACACAAACCAATGCACCGCATGAACAAACGAACGCCGTTTGGCTCGACACAACCAAGACTGATCTTTAGCTTATAATTCGCTGGGCGCAACGAATTGATGATGGCATGGCGCGGGAACGCAATGAAATGTGTGCAAACCCTTATGGGCCACCATTGCAACACACGCATCTCGATTGTGTGTTTTGTTAATTAATTCCTAGTGAAAAATTCAGATGTCTATTTATTAATTAGAGCAATTGTAATATATTTTGTAGTGTAAAATGATACATAGACTACTAGGTAGTGGCATTCATTCTAAGCAATTCTTTTTTGTCTCTATGGAATGGAACGTGATGCGTGTAACTAATATTCACTTATTTATTTGGAGGCGGATGGGATATGGAGAAAATGTGAATTTTCTTATGGAACTTTTTTTTTGTCTCAACGAGAATCTCATGAAAACCAATTAACTATTATGTATCCATTTGATTAATAAAATTTAATGTAAACATTTGTGTTAAGATGCAATGGCGAAAAATCTTGTTTTTCGTGTTGTTTGTGTGAGTAACTTCGGATTAAAATTTTGCCGCATTATGTTAGTTTAATTCTCTCTCAAATTTCGAATTCTAAATGTCAAAATCAAGTGCACTATGTAAATTGATGTAAAGTATTGTTTCTGGAATGTTTCAGTTTGCAACTAGAAACGAAATTCCCTACCAGTACTGGTTGGTACTATTGGAAAAACAAGCGACATTGTTGATTTCCTAAACGGGAAAAAGCCGTACGCCACGTGCACGTGCGCACATCAATCGTAACTAGAATACTTGTGATCGAAATACTCTAGAATCAAGAGCAATCATGAACAATTATGGACGATCCATACCAGGGTAAGTGCTTGCATCCATTTTACGCTCTCTTAATTTCTCCACAAAACCTTTGATTATCCAAATCAAAACTAACCTGTAACCAGGCATCTCATACCTAACCTCCACTCATTTACGTGCTCCTCTCCGAAGCCCCTCCTGGAGAGCCGATCCTATCGACGAAATCGCCGACGACAGCGAGCAGATAGTTACGAGACCACCGAAGGCACTCATCTATCCCAAAGAAGGCGAGGTCATGCTTTGGTATCTATTCGGTTCTTCCTCCAATTTCTTCACTATGTAAGTATGTAACTGTAACACCCTTGCACTTTTATTTTGAAGGAACCCTCCCCCCAATCCTATCCTCTACCCCGTCCGCAATCCTGATCCCAGTCCTGAGAGACAGGAAGCTGCGTCGGGTGGAGGCGGAGGAGAGTCTGAAGGTCGGCGCAAGAAAAGGAAGAATAAGCGCGCAAAGAAAATCAAGAAGCGTCGTGAGCGCCCAGATCCACCGATCAATGTGCTGAGAAGGCCACTGGAGAATAGTGACATAGGACACTTGATTCACAAGCGGTTGATGAGATTTTCAATGGATCAGCCGCTGAGCGAGTTCATGGAGTATGAGCCGCCATTGCAGCATGCAGTCATGTCCGAGCCAGAGTACGACCAGGACATTATTGAGTCTGACGACGAGGACGCCATTGAGCAGGAGTACGAGCCGGTCTTCCTTGAGCCGTTCGCTCCGAACCCTGAAACCGATGAATAATTTGTCGAGCTCACCAACAACAACAAAAAAAAAAACGTTTTGTGCTGACGCTCTCGCCAATGAAACTGCCGTTGCTGCTTCATATAGTTCACGATTGAGTGTCGTAATTTTCAGTTCATCGCTATAACTACCATTTCAGTTGGTCAAATCAAAAATGGGATATTCGTGTCAAAAATGCTAAAAATATATGAATGAATTCAGAAGAAGTAGTTGCATATTATTATTTTATGTTGACTTGTGACTAAGAATATATAATAAGAATGTTGGAAGATCATTTTGAATCATTTCTGATCATTCAACGTTCTTCTTTCTTGGCTGAGACCTGAAAACTCAAAAGAAGACTGAAAATAAGAAAAAATAAAATAAATAAACTTCTAATTATATCATTTATTAAACGATAAATCATGATTTAAACAATTTCGAGGAACTTCCCGTGTTCTAAGAGAATTGAAATTGAAGGCACCTTCACAAGGGTCTCTTTTACTATCAGAATATGCACAACTTTAAATACCGTCTTGTGGCACTTCCACTAACCAGAGGGGTATGCAATGGAATGCACCTTGTCTTGCACCTTGGCTATCATTTTATCAAAAAATACATAAATGTTGATCAAGCGTTTAGAAAATATGAATTTTCCGATGCGTGTTTTAGAAAATTTGAAAGTACATATTTCATTGCAGCATTTTCAAACCACGAATTATTGAAAATGTCTTATCGCGCTTCTTTATGGGGCATGGAAGTAGCCAATCAACAAAATGCTGCACCTAACTAAGGACTACACAAAAAGCATTCTTGATTCTAATTCTACTTCACCATCACTATCTCTCATCATCACTTTGTGATGTCCGAGCAAATCAACAATTTGCCAATTCTAAAACATAACATTTTGGTAAAACATAAAATGGTAAAATTAGTTTTGTTTATTACCTAATTCACATTTGCAGAACACTCTTTGAAAACAAGGGTAGAAATATCAAGTCCATCAAGTCATACCATGTTACTGCCAACTTATTCCAGTAGAGTGCAGCTACTCTCAATCAATCTGAAAATGCCAAACATGTTAAGTAATTACCAACTTTATTGTTTAAATAGATACTTACATTTTGATGTAAGTGGCTTGCACCTTAAAATCATTGTTGTTCTTCACCAGCATCACTGCAAAGGTAATTTTAACAAGCTGAAGAAGTAAAATACACTTAGTGGTATTGTAACTCTTACAGCACATAGATTTGCTTGTGGGCTGGATAATTGCACATACCTGGAGCTCAGAGCAGAAAGCATATTGCTTGACTTAAGATGATGCTGAACATATCCAATGTTATTATCAACGACTCCGACTTCTTTCTGCATTTTCTTCATGCTCCATGCCGTAACTGCATATATGCTTTGTATGCCACTATAGGCAACTTGTGGTGCTCCATACATTGTGTGCAGAAACGCACTGGCTTGGTAGGCAACCAAACACACGAAAGGTGCGCGCAGCGCTGAAGTGCCTTGTGAGGCGATTGCGCATGCGTGGCGCAAGACGGCTTGCGGCGGGGATCCTCCTGCAGCAGCCGATCTTGGTCATTCTAGTCGCAGGAGTCACACAAAATCCCTTGGATTTTGCCGTTAGCCGACATGTGTCGCGCGGCCGACCTGCCTTGTGTGTTAAGGTAAGAATTGTCGCCGCGCTATTAACCTTCACTATTCTCAATTTCGTGTTCCCTTGTGTGTTAAGCTGTGACTGGGATCACTAATAAACGCCTGGTCGAGTGAATGCTCGTGTTTCAACTCCACGGTCCAATAAGACACTTTCCCCACTTATTCTCCAATTTTTCAGACGCCCATGAGGGGCGCTTTTTGGAGGATGCGCAGTGGTCCATCATACGTTATATAAGTATATGGTGTTGACTGCCAGTGCATATTCAAGAAAACAGAAGTTTTCCCTTCTTGTTATTCTAATCAACAGATCATATCGGTGGAAAAGTCCAAATCACCTTCGCTAAATAGCGAAAACCTCTAAAGCGCGAAGAATTATGAATCCGCAATAAGGGGCTGTGCCTGATGGTATTACCATACAAATATGTATCAAAGACATGATATATGTATATAGTACACAATTCACCCTTGCTCCTTTCACAGTAACTCCGAATCCCCGACCTCTAAAACGCCCTGGATACGTAATTGCGATTGATGATCAGCCCAGTATATCCAAGCTTAGGTAAAGCTTTCCTCCAATTTCTCCACTTTTAGCCACATTTTTGTACCTCTCTTCTTTCAAAGGGTCTTCTAGCTGTTCCGAATGACTCCATGCACAGTTTTCTAAAACTCTGAATCCCCTCCAAGACAATTTAAGAATGAGCAGCAAATGGGGAAGCCAACCCCCGGGGCCACCAGCTCCTCAATTCATAGAAATCAGCATGATCGGGAGCGCGGTGGTATCGGCTACGGAGCCGAGGACGTGGTACCGATAGTCAATGTAGATCATGTGGACCAACTGGGGCCGCGGGATAATTCCATTGCCACGTTAGAGGTCCTATATATCAGCTAACACAAGAAGAATAATCCCATTCGCTTCGAAATTAATAATTGAATATATGCATAATGAATGCGGGTGTATCATTTTCACAACTAAATTTTTCATAATTGATTTGCTTGATACATAAACAGCTACATATCAGAATTTGTGATTTTAACTATTAAAGTTGGTGCAAAACAGTAGCTTGTACTGCAACGCGGTAGAGCCGTCCCCAGAAGATGTGGGGAAATGTCCCGACTTCTGCTATCCCATGTGCCTGATTGTCTACCTGGCCAGTGCATTTCTGGCTTTTTGTTTTAATTTATTCTTGCTACTCTTGTTTTCTACTGTTTTTGGTCAATAATTCAAAGAAGTTAAGATAATAATCGAATTTTTAATTTCAAATCAATGTGCCCTAGGCCGCAAATTCAAATCATAGAATATAATAGAATAATCAAGCATGCAATTATTGTTGTCATGGTTATGACTGTTGTCAACTTGCTACAAATTATCCTATCAATACTAATACTCCAATATTATTGGGGAAAAACTAAGGAATTTGTTAATTTCCTAGACCGGTCACCGCATTTAAAAAAATAAGAAATAAATTAAAATAAAGCACCGAGCGCAGAAGCGAGCATGTATCGTAAAAAGAAGAGCATCGATGCTGATGTTGCATCCACGCCTAGGTAAATATTTGCATTCATTTTTACACTCGTGATTTGCCCCCAAATTCTTTGAGGTTACATTTTTCGTTAGAACAATATTGCTATTCAGTCCAGAAAAGGGAAATTTTACAGAAGTCCTCTTCACGGCCAATTTCGATGAAATTTGGAACAGGCCTTAATTATGCCCAAAAAATAAGATTATTTAAGTAACTTTTCTTGGAGTCGAGCCCTGTTTCGCCACTGGAGCGCAATTTAGGTACTAACCTCGAAATCGTAAAATTAGAGCCCAATTAAATAATGCAATGCACGACAAATACGACAATGCACAATTAGTTACAGAGAATACGATTGCGTTTTAAACTATACCTAATCAAACATGCCGTGCACATATTTCTTGGTGTTCAATGTATATTATATTTATCATTAATTTACACGCCTGTGTTGAAGCTCTTCAAAGCAAGAAGCTCCAAAGCGTCCTGGACCCGACGGCTCAAAGGCCAAGTATATATTCCTTCCTTCCACTCCTGTACATTTTATCACATCCTTTGTACGTCCATGTTAAAGGAATTCTGCTTCTAATCTCGGGAAACGTGGAGGTGAACCCCGCAGTACATCTAATGGTCCGCCAAAGAAAAGTATGAAAGGCGCTAAGAAGGAACAAAATGAAACCAGAGAGCAGTCACTCGTCAGTAATGTGAAGACGCCAATGGAGCCGCGTGAACCGGATCGTGTCAAGCCCAGAATGGTGTGCAGGACACCGAGACTATTAGATATGCCGCTACTGGAGATCATGCAGGCTGAGGAGGTAGCCGAGAGCGCTCCAATTTCAATTTCATCCGGGCCAGACTTCCAGCAGGAAATCAATAAGGCCGACTCTTTTCAACGCGTTCAGAAGCAGCGGGCAAAAAAACATTAAGGCATTCAATGAGAATGAGGGCCCTTTAATTTATGAATTCATTGGGGAGCTTACCTCTTGATAAGAAAATCAAATGATTTGGAAATTTGGTGCTGACACTCTCGTTAATGCAGCAGCGTTGGCCGCTTCATGATATGTATTTCATTTATCTGCTTTTAAGTAGCAACAACTTTAATTATTCAAACAAAAAGGCTAATATCCATGCAAATAATGTAACAACTATATGAATAAATTTAGATCAAGGAGTTTTTTTATTGTTCATAACATGTTTCCATAAGTCAATCTTGAGTTTCAGCTACACAATCCCTCTGCACATTGACCCACAATGACTATATTCTTTCACTCCTCATTTCAGCAGGAAGTTGTAAATGTTTCTAAGCATGTAGTGTAATGTTTCCAAAGTCTAGATGATTGTACTGCTAGAATAAGTGCTCGCACTGCTTTCTGAGCCGCTTTTGTACGTCGTCCATGCAGCTATAACCTTAAAAATACATGGTTTATTACGTTTATTACCAAAGTACAAAATATGCAAACATTCAGACAGGTTTTTATGAAACTTTGCATTTACCTTTGATATTGAGGTGTTTATATCTCCTCTACTATTATTAAAGCATCCTAATGGTGGATTTGTTTTACTTGGCGATTTCCGGTTATTCACATAACTGCGGTACTAAACCTACTAAACGTATACAGCCCAGTTTGACAGCAGGTATTGGAACTGAATTCAAATTTCCCGCTCTAGGGAAGTGTGGGTTGGCAACATTGGAGAAAACAAAAATTTGCTTCCGCATTGTTTCGTATCAACAGCCGACAACAGATCACACCGGGCTTAATCACCGTCACTGTTGTTTCGCAAAATATCAAAGACGCCAAAAGCGAGAAGAAATATGAATCCGCAAAAAGTGCCTACCGTTTCCAACAATAAACCAGAAACTGGAGCTTTCGTCGAAATCGCTGATGAACTTCCTAATGCATCCACTGGGTAACTATGTTTAATAAATGTATTTATCATACGCGGAGCGCACGATAGCGGTAGCAATATTGGGTTGAGGTTAGGGTTGACACATCGGGCAAACTGCGTACGTGGCCACCCTTCTCACCAGTCTCATGCACGAAATGCATAGCACCTCATCAACAATTGCCACATTTCATTTATAATATTTGCCCCATTTCAAAGGTCCTCCAAACCCTCGCCTTCTCAACGTCCTGCAGCTCCAAAACGCCATGGACCGGTAATTGCCATTGTTGACCAGCCCAGTGCAACCAAGCCTAGGTAAAGTTTTCCTTCAATGTCCTCATTTTTTGCCACTTCCTTTTATGTACCTCTGTGTCAAAGGGTTCTGCCGGCTGTTCCGAATGTGGCCGTCCGAGTTCCTGCAAAAGGCCGAGTTAAAATCGGCCGTGTGTCTCCGGTCCAACGCAAGAAGCAGCAATTGGTGCAGCCAGTTGCGCCAACTCGTCAAGTGCTTAGAGCCGTAAGAAAGGAACCATTGGAGGTTATTGAAATCGGGGTGATCGGGAACAAAGTGGTGTCTGCAGAGCAGCTGATTTATCCACCGGAGTACATGGAGAGACTCTCAAGCAGCATTTCAACCTTGCTGAAGTTGATGCAGCCGGTGCCGCCAGCACAGCAGGGACCGACTATCAATTAGAAGCCATTGCCACATTAGAGGCCCTCTCAGCTAACACCACACACTTTCGCTTCCAAATTAATAATTGACAAATAAATTGCTATATGCATTAGATGCACTACGAAATTTATTTAAATGGTATTTGATAAATACCATTAGTAGAATGTGTACAAGTAGGGAAATTGGTACTTTTACTGCTGCCTGTAGATTGGAGAACAAGCCGAAGGCGAGTAGATTCTATGTATATATGTGTATATATATATATATATATCGTCGTTCCCAATAACACAATGTACAAAATGTAATAATGGATTCTGCTATTCCTGCCAGCGAATCCCGGGATATTTGGTCCTCTTAAAGAAGTCGTGAATCGAGGCCGTCATATTCTTCTCCTCGATAGGTATCACCTGGTCATACTGGACACACCTTTGAACCAGGGTGATGAAACCGAATGAACATTAATATCACATCGTTTCTCGCTGCACGTAAGGGGAAAAGAGTAGGTATTCAACGTTAGAATTCAAACAGACTGGGAGATATGAAAGCGGCACTGATTTATACTTACAAAAAAGGATCACCCTTATCGTAAAATATATATTCCTCGTGCGGGCACCGTACTCGGGAAACGTACGGGGAGAGTACGTAGATGTACGTAAATGTCACATGTACCCCATGTACCCACATGTAGGCCGGCCCTGGTCGCTGGGTTACCACCGTGGTTACCACATCGATTTTGTCAAAATTCAGCAGGATTATGTCACTACTGGTCCCATGCTGGGGAAATCACTAGCTCCACCAGTTTGTCCACACTGATTGTTCACACACAAGCTTTCAGTGGGTCTGGGCAGGTGTGTATGCGGCAGTGCGTGCGTAATACAGTTTGCATTCAATCGCCCTCATCAAACATCGGCTTTGCTACAACCAGATAGCTTACGGGCACACCAGCATTGGTAACGTATAATTTTTGTGTAGAAATCGTCAAATTATGTTGAACTTTCCAAAATTGAGCCTATGCAAAAGATAACCTGTACTCGCTTGCCTTACTGAAGGCAACCACATATACTTATGAGCATTGATACATAATTGCAGATTGCAATAGTAGTCGAGCGTGATTACCGTGCTCACCCCAACCTTTGTCATACTTCAGCGAAACCTTCAAAGATATGAGACAAGGGGGCCAATAAGAACACGGGAATTTCGCTCGGCAACCATTGTTGACCCCTAGGTATTCAGTCGAAAATACCTTCCATCCTCCAAGGGGGAATTTAAAATGATTGAATCAAGCAGGTAAGTACCCTAACCGGTTACTTCAAAAATGCCCCCCTTTTTGCATATATAGAACAAATATATTAGATCAATGATTTTTTTTAAAACTAAATATTCGCAAACTAATGGATCATATTTACTTTTTATTTTGAGCATTTAAAAGAATATATCAAATAGTTTTTTTTCACAAATATAGTTCACATCTGTGAGCATGTTTTTGTCAATTTGTTCTCCCCAAATATTTAAAAATCGTAATTAGATCATATTAATAAAAATAAATAACTGGGAATTCTATGTTTAGGCGGCAACAGCAATGTCTAAACGATCTGGAAGGAAGAGAAAGTTGACGAGCAATATCAATAGTAATGAAATCGCCTCATGTTCAAAGGCTGCAGTACGTGCCGGACGTGATGATGATATAATTGATTTATCAATGGAATCATTGACGGAGACAATGAAAACGGTCGATAATCCTAAAGAGGCGACTTGTTCTGATGTAAAAATAGATTAGTTGCCATATGTACCTAATGCATGTAATATGTTTCCAACATTGTGTGCAGATATTAGAAGAAGAAGTGCCGAGGCACGATGAAAATTCAAAGCAGGAGAAACAGCGCAGAAACATTGAGTTCCACGTGATCAGCAACAGTCTCAGCAAGCCAGTGTCGCCGCAAATTAAACTGTGGCTGCTTGGGGTCAAAAATATCGTAACTAAACAGCTGCCCCGTATTTCCGTCAAGGACGTGACGCAGTTTGTCTTCGACCCGAATAATCGCACGCTCGCCCTGATCCACGATAACGAGCCGATCGGCGGCATCACTTTCCGCCTGTTCCCCGCGCGGGGTTTCAGCGAGATCGCTTTCTGCGTGGTACTTTCCTCGCAGCAGTACAAGGGCTACGGCGCGCATCTCCTGAACCATCTGAAGGACTATCACATTCAGCACAACATCTTGCACATCCTGATACACGCGGACAAACTGGCGGTGAGCTATTTTGAGAAGCAGGGCTTTACCAGGGCCATCAAGCTGCCCCTGTCGATGTACAAAGGCTATATTAAGGTCTACGAAGGTGCGACGCTGATGCATTGCGAAATCGACCCGAGAATCATCTACACCGAAGCGTCAGCGGTCGTCCGCAAGCAAAAGAAGATCGGCAAGCAGATTATACGCAAGAAGCAACAGAGCAAAGTGACGCCGATACAGCCGGGCTTAACGTGCTTCAAGGGAGGGTCCGGCCCCATTCCAATCGAATCAATTCCGGGCATTTCAGAGACCAGCTGGAAGCATGCCGCGGAGGAGTACGACGTCGATACACTTTTCACCATGTTGAACAAAATACTCAAACGTGTTAAAAAGAACTATTACGCATGGCCATTCCAGCAGCCCGTGGATGCTGCCATTGCACCAGATTATTATGAAGTGATTAGGTTCCCTATGGGTATACCTGTTTCGATTTGAATTAATTTTCTGCTTATTCCGGTTTGTAAATGTTTAATAGATTTGTCGACTATTGCGGATAGAATGAAGGCCCGTTATTACGTGACGCGGCGTTTGTTCATCGCCGACATGATGCGCATTTTCACCAACTGCTGCACGTACAACCAGGTGGAAACCGTATACTACGAATGCGCCATCCATCTTAAGCAATACTTCCAGGACTTGATGGACGACGTGGGTTTATGGCCCCGCGAATAAACGTTCTCATTTATATTATTTATATATTGGACACTGTGCAATTTCGGATAGACTTATCATATCTTACGAAGACATTTTAGGGCCTTTTCAATGGGCTGGATTGGCCCTATTAATGGACCGTGGCAAAAATTACTGAATTAAATTATAAGTGCTGAACAACGATTTGTATTTTCTGCAATAAAAATTAAATTTAAACAAATTTAAGAGAATGGCCAAAGCGATGTTTTTCCAAATGCGTAGTCCTTATGTTTTTTGTAGACCCTGATATTTTCAAAAAACTCGGTGGAAAATCCTTTATATTTTACGAACGTTCAGGCCTTTCTCATGTTCCAGATCTAAATCATTTCGAAAATATGTATTGGAATATTCAGAAACACATCTATCTGAAAATGCTTGATATTACCGGCTCGGTAGTCCAGCGGTCAGCACCTTAGTTGCTGATCCGAAGGTCGGGAGCAGAGATTATACCATTCTCTGGTATAATCTCTGGTCGGGAGAGAAAAAAATGTATCGACTTTATTCAATAGAAGTGTATGTTTCCAATCGTACATATCATAGAATGAAGCGTCCATTAATGGTATGAGAAGACTTTAAATCAAATCTACAGACTTTAAATCAAATTTCCGGCAGCGGCAGCCTACATCTCAATTCTGTTAGTTGTTAGTTATCGTTTGGAACTAAACGTCCATGGGACTCTTCTTCAACGTTCTGTAATCCTGTCTGCTACAACATGTTAAAACTACCAAGTATTTATGCAACAATAACTATTTAAAAGTGTGCAATGTTGTATCCGAATTTTAAAATAATCAACTTTTCTGCACGGGTCTAACAGATTGAATTCAAAGAAAGGCAATTTCAATATGTATTTAAATAGTGTATTTGTGAAGGCCATCTGTTATCATAAAGTGTTACCACTTTGCATCAGTTTTCAATCAATCACATATCGGTTTCTTTAGGTAGAAAAACAAACAGTGCACTTGTATGTATTCCCTAACATTTACACAGCTAACATTAATACAAATAAGTAATTACTCTATATTTATATAAATATCATTTCTCTCTCTTAAACATACTCTTAAAATGTATCTTTGTTTCGTCTTCTTTGCTTATAGTCCTAGTTTAAATAATTAAATATTCTTTGCAAGTTTTAATTAAGTTGTAAACAGAAAAAAAAATATTAAGACATTGGAGAAAGGGAATGTTACTTTGGTATAATTGGTATTACATTAACGTGTTGGTAAACATAATCTTTGTTCATCAAATGTTTCAAATGTTCGAAAATGCAAGAAGTGAGTGTGGGTGCGTGCTCGCACCGAAAAAGCGAAAAACTTAGGAGGGCGAAGACAGCTCGCCGCTTGGACTGTAATCCTTCAACAGTTCTCGAAGTCGCACGATCTCCTTGGTTGCCATGGTTATCTCCGCTTGTAGTGTGAGTTCCTTCTCTCGCAGCCGCTTAATATCCCGTTGACAATTCTGCAAAACCAAACGTAACTATAGCTCATTGTAGCAATATGCATCCTTGGTGGTTCGGTTGATGGCACTTACGACATTCTGGCGCAGGAGCTCCAACTTGTCGCACTTTAATCGCGTGACTTCTTGCACGAGGGAGTCATTTACGCCACCGCTCGGAAGCGGCTGGTCCTGACAGACGCTGCATGACTTGGCTGCTGTCTCTGCGCTGCTCATGCTCTCCAACCCAGTGTCACTATCAATGTAGCCGCCAACCAGGTGTTCCAGATCCTCGCTGGTCAGTGACGAATCGTCCGACGCTTCCGACATAGCGGAATTTGAGTGCGATTGTGCGTGCGCAGTCAAATCGGGTGACGACGTGGTCGACGACGTACTGCTCTTCTTCGACAACGAACGTATGCTCTAAAAAGGCAATATTATTTGTTAGCAAACTGAACATCAGACAGCCATCAAAACTAATTAAATAATACTTACGGAAGGTGTGCTTCCATTGCCCATCGCTTGACTAGACTTCTTCGACTGCTTGTCCGCCTTGTCATAGAGTTTCGGATTGTTGTTATTGCCGTTGTCGACGTTCACAGTCGAAGACGACTTCACACGAGAGGTCCAGGCTTTCCGCACCGTGTCGATGAAGCGCGATCCAGCACCCGCATCACTCTTTGGTGTGAGCGGCGCCGTGGGGCCGCTCGAGAGAAACTCGCCGGTCTTATCCTTCAGCTCGGCGGTGAGGTTCTGGAGTAGAGATGCTCGCGTACGGAGCTCGAGACGCGCGAACTTGTCGGCTTTGTAGCAGGCGTTCTCGGCGTTGATCAGCTTGGTGAGGAGGAACTCCTTGAATTCAGGCCCGTGTCGGAAAACCGCTGGCGCGGGTAGCGTCGGCCCAAAGAAGGGCACGTCATCGCGAGCGGTCACGCTCACTTTGTACCTAGCGTTCGGTGTGTTGCCGTCAACCACCTGCACGACAACAAACGCGTGCAGAAAGTGACTGGCTATCATGCCAGGGCAAAATGGCGTGTTCTCTTCCTGGAAGACGATCGCCACGATGTCGTTGCCAATGTGCCGCTTGCGTTGCAGCTGTTGCGGATCGCTCTCCGTGTACGGCAGCAGCGTAGAGACGTGGAACATGATTTCACGATCTTTGAAGGTCTCGTACACGGCGCAATCGCCCGTGTGCCCGTTTTGGATGTCTAACCCTCCGCGGTAGCCTTTGTGGTCTTTCAGCTGTATCCGTGCGCCGAGCAGGGTCAAGAAGTTGTCGAACGCCGGCGTGGTCTCGGTGTTGCAGAATAGCTCCTCCTCGGTGGTCTGGCCGAACTTTTGGTAAAGCACGCCAAACTTGAAGTTGGAGACAAGCACATGCTCGTCGTAGGTTGCAATAAGCATCGACGCCTTCGGGCACATCACGGGCGCAAAGTTTTCTATGTTCAGCGAGTCGTTCAGCAGCTTCGCCATCTTCTGCGGAGAGGGCTGCGGCCCCAGGTAGGACAGTGGGACCAATTCGTGCATGGTTCCCGTTTTCAGCCGCAACAGGATACGGGTGTGATCCTGATTGGCGACGTTCTCATGCTTCAGCGAGAGTAGCACCGGGCCGAGCGCCTCGTCAGTTCCAATAAGATTCGAGTGGTCCTAGCGGAAAGACAGCAGAAAATTAGCACAAACGCAGTGGCCTTGTCGGATGCAGTGAGCGTTTTAGCCTTTACTGCGTGGAGAATTAATACAGTGCGTGTTCAACAGGAAGTATGACCATGAATCATGATGGCAAGGCGGTATTATAAAGAAGGTTGGGCCTCGTTACTCGTAGTGGCAGGCACTCTTCGTGCTCTCGTTCGAGTAGCGCTGTTGTGTAACTAGCATTTAGTATTTCTTTCATTCCGGGCTAGAATAATGCATGAACAATGGGTTGGGCTTCTCACAGGTCTTGCGATCCAACACAATGGAAAATATGATTGTAATCCGAATCCCACGCGTGTAAAACGCGAACAATGGCAAAACAAACGGGTTGCCATCGAGCAAAGCGTGCAATTGAAGTCGAAGCAACAGTATACTTTTTGAAATGCGCGTCGCGCGTTGAGTTTAAAATTTCATACAGACTCGCAAGAAAATCTTACGCATTTGGTCCTGTTGCGCCGCGCTTTCAGAGTAGATAAAATAAAGTGCCATTTTCAGCTGAGCTCGACAGCAAACAAGAAGAGAGATGTGCTAGACGTCATTGAATGAATGTTGCGTTTTTTTTTTCGTGGAGCGGAATAAAGCGCATGGGAAAATTCGCACGGATCTCGTGCGTTGTTGCTTGAGTGATTTTCTCAACAGCTTTTTGTTTCGCCGCTGCTTCCCAGCGATTATGACACACCATCTCATGGTAATTAGCACAAAAGTTCACCGGAGTGGCGCGGGTAGGAGGGCAGGGAAATGGCGAAGGAAAGAAGACGCTTAAGAACTCACCCGGCCATGGAAGAAGCGGCGATAGCACTTTGCCGTGTCGTCCGTCTCGATCTTGGCGCGCCATGTGTCGTGCGGAAAAATGACGTTGCCGCGGCAATCGAACGAGCACTCGTGGTCGGAGCCGTCCACCCAATAACCGCCGTTTTCCGCCGCCACAATCAGAGGAAGCTGGCCGGGGCGCGATAGCGTTTCCTGCAGCATGCGCCTGCATTGCGTCTGCATCGACTGCTGCGAGCTGCCGGAAAGCGGCGACCCGGGCGGCGTGCTGCACAAGGACGACGACCGGTGGTACACCGGCGTGATGACGCCTCTGTCGGTGCTCCCCAGCGAGGCCACCTTGTTGTTGTTGCTGCAGCTGCTGGACAGCCGCTGATGGCACTCCTTCTCGGTGTTGCCGGTGCTGTGCCGCTGCTGCGTCGCATTCGCCTGCAACAAGAGAGAATGATTTAATTTCAGTGAACCGCCACTGCTGAGTAAAACGTTATAAATACGGCCTGCAGGATTGTTCCCCTGGTTACCTAGCAATTTCTAGCACACCGCACGGCTCGGTGTGCAATGAAAAAAGTACATACACAGAAAGGCCACTCACCCGAAAGAAACTGTTAATGTCTGCATTGGTTTTGGCAGTGTTTTGTTGTGTTCTTGTGTTGTGCTTGGTCGAAGAAGCAGAAATGTGCGAGAAGGATTGGTTTCGAAGCAGTGCACAGGACGAGGACGCCGAAGAAGACGACGATCTACTTGTGTTATTATTGTGTACCTAAAACAATCAGAAGGAAGCGAGATTAACTACCTGCATTCTGCGCGGCGATCGCAAGCACATCACGCGGCGGCTGTAATTGTTTGCAACTTTTGCAGCGCGGCGAGCCGGAACTAACCGAAGATTTATTTGCGACTGCGCGCGCGGCGGCATGTCGCGCACACGGCGCAAATAAAATGAAAAACGAAACGGGACGGACATATTGGAAAATAACGCATACGGCGAACGTGCGCAAATAGAAAACAGAAAATAGAAAACACCCGTGCGCAATCGACTTATCGATTTGCTTGGCTCGGTGAAACTGCCATTAGCCATATGTCATGCACGTACCATTAGGTTTGTATCACGTCGACCACCATTGCTCTTTTCCACAGTCCGGTAACGCAGTGAGGAACATATTAACTTTTTAAAGGAATTCAACACCCCTAACAGGTGTCTTAATGCCGTTCTCGGTTTATTGGCACTCCTATTCGGTCAATGATGTTGAATACGCATATTTTGTACACTAGTGCATGCCAGTGTGCGCAATTCATCGCTTGCTTCTTTTGTTAGAAGGCGGGGGAGGGGAAGCATATGTATATCTAAATTTTCTTGAGCACACCAGGTCACCCTTCTACGCGTTTAGAAAGTAGAAATCATTTTCATGCATATAGATAGCCGCACTACAGTTTCGATTAGTCATTCCAAAGGCCAAGCCGAGCCGAACAAGCTGATTCATCTGCGAAAGCCAACACAACGAGAGAAGTAACAAGAAGCAAAGAGAAGTTAAGTTGCAACTTTCACATTGTCCCACATCGCCGGGGCTTCATATTCATAACGAGCGCGCCGCCAAGCCCGACAATACGGAAAAGAAACCGCTGTCCCCGGTCCCCGATCGCCCATATTTTACGCGTGCGAGCCACACGGACACGTTGGACTACATACGGCGCGGCGGGTCCGGAGAGGTGCACGCGCTCGCAACGCGAGACTAGACTTTGTTGCTGCGCTATGCATTCACTTATTACGTTTCATTGGCCACGAATGATAAATATTGCTCATATTGCCCGCAAAGCTCAAGCCTATGTGTGTGTGTGTGTGTGTATGAATAACAAAGCGTTACGAAATGAGTGTTCGCAACAGCGATATTCCCAATGGTGATGTGCATAGTAAGAACATGAGACTAGTCTAGGACAGCGACTTTTAAGAATTGTCTTCATCCCTTTCAACGCACATACGTATTATAAAACCAACAACCGACTAGGAGTCGTTTGGCTGATTACATTCCATTGCGAGCGGAACATAATCAGCCCGGAGACATTAAAAACACCTTGAGCGACCAGGCTGCTGCTGTTGAAACACCGAGTTACGAGTTCCCCAACAGCATGAATCAAATACCAACCAAGAAGTATGATCGCATTTGATGATTAAACAGTGACTACCGACTAGTGACCGGGATGACTAATGCCTAGCTACCTGAGGACTCGCTCATCGGCGCATATCTCTCGGCGCGCTTCGCCCCGCACGTGTGTGTGTGCTTTATTGTCTGGCTGGTCGCTGATGGCACAACGTGTTTCTATTATTATCATTCGCCTTTTTATTCAGCTTTGCGTCGCTCACGTTGACGCCGGAACGTGCGAGCGTGAATCTGCTTGCGCGCGGGCCTGTAACAAGCCGCGAGATGCGATGCGGGGAAAAACGCCGAACGTGCCCGGACTAAAGAGGATTCGGAAAATGAGGCCGCGACTTCGAGTCTGGAAGTCTGGAGCGCCGATGACGCGCGTCGCGTGGACGCTATGAGTAGCAGAATAGCAATACCGTAAATCGGAATTGCATTGGTGTGCGGAGACGCGACCGCCGCGCCGCGCCGCCGTTGATGCCGAGATTGTGGATTAAAGCCGTTCGAAGTCGCCGGTCGGCGCGCGCCAGCCGGCAAGGTATACAGTAAAGATAGTTGGGTGATGTATCGGTTCATTGCCCTCAATGTAAGTACGAATGCACATTTTACATTTTCACTGCTGCAGAGGTTTTCGGCTTGAAATTTGAATTTTGAATTTCCCATCTCAGGGCATGCATGCATAAAATGACATTTGTTCAGCATGCATGATTGATTTTCGATTAATCATTTGTTGTTGTACGAAGAGAGTGGCATTACCTGCAGCGCAACTTTTGGTATATTGTCGCTGCTCCTGCCGGTGGGCATCTCCTTCCAGCGCAGCACCCCCATCACCGCCTGCCGGACCCAGCCACGCGGCAATGTGTTGCCCTTGTCGCGCGCCTCAGGGGTGCTCTTCTCCGACGTCGTCGAATTGGCGCGATCGAAGTGGCGCTCGAAGTGCGTGTGGAGGCTGGTGTTCGATTGCGACTTGGAGGTGGCGTAGCTGCGGCGCGGCGACCTGCTCAGGATCGGCGACTGCAGCGGCGAGATCGTCGACGCGTGGTGCGGCGCGCTCGAATTGGGGGATGATGCACTGCCGCTGACCACGGGCGCCGTGCTCGTAAACGTGCGCATCACACACAGAGAGATGCAAATCGATATTGTTATCCAAACCCGCCACCATGCGTTTCATTCAGGAATAAAAAATTAAATGCGCGCACACACACACCGACTGCCGCCGCACGGTTGTCCTCGGCACGTTACGATTCGCCGGAGACTGCTTGGACGCGGTGCATGACGCAAGCACACACGAAGAGCGCCGGAGCTCGACTGAAAGCGGCGAGCCGCGAGCAGCGCGGAGCGGGGCGACTCAGCGGCGGGCCTGCGGAGCGGTAGTGGTGGCATCCGTCCCGCGAACATGGCTGCCAGTTTGGCCGATAATCGACCCGAATTGCGTCGGAAAGCAACGAAATGCCGCCGCCGCACGCAGTCGTGCTGTTTTGTTTTTATACTCCGCCGCAATTGAATGCGCCGAAGCAACCGTCAGGTGTTCGAATTTTAATCGGAAGCAGAGTGCAAGCGGCACGACTAACACCTGCCCCCTTTTCCTGTGCGCACCCCAGGTTGCAACAGCCTCAGCAAAGCCACAGCAAAGCTAACCGAATAGCAGCCAAAAGTCGCGCGACACCGTCGCTGACAATTCTTCGAAATTCGTCGCAGCCTTGACACATTAAGCGTTCCGTAATTGCGAATGGAAATTTGTATCTTGGGTGTCCGGTGTCGCGATGTTGTAATGCTCTTCAACAACATAGGACCATAATTTTACCGATGATTTCAATGAATTCAGCATGCTGCGAGAAGTGAGGAAGATGCGTTTTCGTTCATTCTTAGTTTCATAGACGCCTATTTCGGTGCTCTCCAAAAATAACACACTTGTTTCTCAACCTCTTAGGCTTATCCAACAAGCGCACACAGCGCTCAGAGCGACTCTCCTCCTGTCAAGCCCAAGAGCCAACCTGGAATGTACTTCCATGGGGCAATGGCAGAGAATAGCTAGAGAAAGATCGAAATGGACGGAAATCCGTTTTGTTCTTCATTGCTTTTTTTTTCTGCCTCTGCGTCACTTCAATGCATACTTATTATTCCACCGCGCGGTTTTCGCAGACATGGACAACCTCGGCAAAGTTGATAATTTATACGCAGTGCGACTTCCTTTGCAAGTTCCTCGTTCCTTTAGATCCGCGTGTACATAGTACATAGTTGATATTTGCTTTGTCGTTCCTGTTTGCTGTAGCTTAACGTCGCTCTGGTCTAGATAGCAGGCAATATCGATATTTCCATGTGTGCCTACTAGACCTGCGCTCCCCGACAGAGGTATGTCGGACGGCGCGGCGTGCCATATCTATGCATGTAGGTAGTTGATAATTTTTCAACGAGGGCGCTTTGTGCTACCTTCGCGCGCGTCTACGTACGTGTAGACACTTATATCCACATCCGTTCTTCACGGTGAGTGCGAACGCACGCGTGTGAACCCTCCTTTCCAACGTATCCGCGTGATGCGTTGCAGAAGAACAAAGAAGACAGGATCGTAAGCGAACGCGGCGCTCAACGCGCTCTTTCCGGTGGGTGATCGCCATCCAGCCATCACACACCCGCGCCGAAGCCGCACGTAGGCACCCAGCACGTCCATGCCGCTTCTCCGCCGCAGTTCCTCTTCAAAGCACTTTTTTAATAAGTTTTTTTTTTTCGTAAGCTCCGAGACACTTTTTGTATCATCCTATTTTTACAACGTGCTGACTTGGCTATGGCCGTCTGACATTTTCAATATCCTCGGAGACGCATGTGTTGGGAAAATGTGCATACGTCCATCATTGCATATCGCGTGGGGGATATTCCATGATACGTCCACGACTCCACGCAATGCGTTGTGAAGAGTTTGCGAATGTTTGTAACTTGCAAACTACTGATGGGACTTCCAGCCAATGAAACCGCAACCACAACGCGCGCGCTTGCTTACGTTTTTGCTGCGCTAGATTACGTCCACTAGCAATAATATCACACATGTAGAGCCCAAACTTTAGTCATATGCGCGCAAAAAGAATTATTTGCTCTTTTCTGAAATAACATCTATTGTAATGTAAACTAGGAACGCTAGGAACGCTCACGAGCCACGGAGCAACACCTGGGCGACATCCGGTATTAAAGACTTTTAGCTTTACAACACTGGCGTTGTATATGTACATATTTTGAATGCGTTTTAAAAGAGCAATTTTCTTTGTGCTGTGTTCAATTGTGTCCAACGAATGGATGATTCTTTACATACGTGTCAACAACCAAGATAGTATGTTTCATAGGAGGAAATCACTCCAAAATGTCTAAAATATGCACGCAGGATGAAGCGATAGGCGTCAGGCCCAAGCTCCTTTGAAGCGGTTTCAAAGAACATCAACGACACGGATCTGCTGCTGCCACCAACATTCTTTCTGCCTGCATTTCGAATGTTATGATTAAAGCGTTGGAATTAGCGCTTTTGAAACGAATGCCCATTTTTCCACGCTCACATTCATAAATAGAAATCTATATAAAGCTGGTTGGGGTATGTGCTCACACTAGCACCGCGAGTGCACTGTGAGACACATTGTGAAAATCGATTTGAACCAAGCCGCGCGCCTTCGAAAGAAATCATAGAAATCATGCCCGTGGACAGCACACCATTACAAAACGCCGCGGCGATGATTACGTGCTGATTACTCAGCCCAAATGCTGCCTGCTAAGCACTTCTGTTTACAAACACCCACGCACCTCACGCACATAAGCATACAAATATTTTAAGTGGAGCATTCTCCTAATATTGTGTCAAGTTGCAACTGTTAAGTGCAAGCCAAGATCATAAGCATTACCATACGTATCCAATTCCAATAGTCGTAATTCAATTGGAGTCGCCCTTTTCTGTTTGGTTGCTTGCAGCTCTAGGAGGCAGACATTTCCTTCCGCTGGGTGGACTTTACAATGCGGGCGACTGCATGCTCATAAAATCACAAGTTACGGCATCGCCGCAGAAAACGGCCGAGTTCGGCGTGCGTACATAAATTATGGGCAAGCATAAAACATAAATGCACACGGCGCGTGAATAAATTACAATCGCCCGCAATGGCACACCACACATTGGAAACATCGCGCCGCAGCAACCTTGACTTTTTTCCATATTGCGTTTCGCCATTTGCTTGTATGCCTATCTATTCATCCACTAAATGACTAAAACATTATTTACCAAAGCGAGCGCCGCGCTTTACGCAGGATGTATGAAATGCGAGCCGCTAGTGGATACAAAAGAGAATAAAAACCTAGGTAAAAAGGCTGGCCTAACAAAATTTCTGACTGACTGCGCCATCTACACGCCAACAGAAAGACTTGTGCCGAGTAGAATGTCCAGGAGGCTACTGCGCTCCGTGTGCAAAGTGCCGACGTTTGAATGTAGATGGCGCTAGTGTCTGCACCGAGAGGTTCGTGCATATAAATTGAAATCCCTATTGGTTACATTACTTTTCGCGTGCCATATCATCTCCGAACATCTCGACACGATATTATAAAGCACACACGACGCAAGGAAGAGACAATAGCCAATAAAAAAGTTATTCAGCAACTTATCAAGAGAAGAAAAATGAAATCCAAATAAAAACGTAGGTGGCAAAAGGCAAACCATAAAAATCTTAAAATATTAACGCTGATGTCTGTGAAGCACGCCAGACAAAGGCAGCAGCGCGCATTCACACTGCGAAAAGTTAGCGGCGCGAATGTTAGGAAAAAAACAAAACAGAAATAAGCGTGATTTTTTTCAAAATGAAGTAATTCACGGCACTCAAAGTGGCGTGCATCGAATTTAACACGGGAATGTTTCGTGGCGCGCTGCTCGGCTAGCTGTTTTTTTTTTCTCTCTCGCAATTATAAAATAGCATATATAAAAGTAGCGCAATTGCGACGTACCTGTTTGAAGTAAGCGGGCAGGACGCATCGCTGGTCGTCCAGGCGGGAGCTCTGCGCCTTCTCCAGCAGCTCGAACAAATCGTAGGCCGCGCTGCCTTTCAGAAGCTCGGGCGTGGAGAGCGGCGCCGCGCCGCTGTGGTTGTTGTTGTTGTTATTCGTGTGGTTGTTATTGTTGTGGTTGACGCTGGCCGGCGCTGGCGGCAATTGGGCCGTGGCGGTGCTGTGATGCCAAACGGTCGTGTTCGCCGAGTGCTGTCGCCTGGAAGCAAGCAAATCTCAGTACAACGATGATAGATGAGCGCTGCAGAATTAATGAGCCGGCATAAATAGATTATGACATTATCCCCCATACGCAAAAAATGCAGGAAAGCGCACCGCCGGAGGGCAATAACGAGACTGGCCACCCCAGTTTATCGATAATCGATTGGAAATCGATTGTCACGTGCGCGATTGTTCGCCGTGAATAATGGAAAACGCGGACTCTTTTTGTATTTGCTATTTGTATTTTGTGGATTTAAGGCACGCGCGCCGCACTGGGCACTGGGGGGGGGGGGGGGGGGGAAGGCGCTTCCGCCCCTGGCCCCTTTCCCCCCAAAACCGGCCCCCGAACGCCCAGGGCGCGCT
>JAODGB020009534.1:0-12181 GCA_027574905.2 Earota dentata | reverse complement strand
GACCAAAAAAATGATTTAAACAAATTCTTTGCACTATAACTCCTATCACTCCTATATTCTATCAGTTTATGCTCAGACAGGAAGTACTAAACCTCTACAGGACAATTTTTCGCACAATACGCCAAGTACCTGACCAAAGGAGCCAGTTGGAGTTGAAAGAATGGGCACGAAGAGAGTTTCGAGAGAATTCACATCATACTGAAGAGATTCCAATCAAGATGATGATGAATTATGGAAAAAGGTGCTTGGGAGAGCTTCAAACAAGTTTGAGTCTGGCAAAATCTTAATTGTCAAGTAATTATAGGTCTTTAAGAGGCTTTCAAGGTAGTTATTTCAATTTCAGTGATAAACTGATAGTGTGTGGGGAAAGTTTGAAAGACACAATCAACAAGGGGTTGAAAATGACAAACACAAGCTTTATTATTATACAATGTTGTATATAAATATGATTTCTATTAGATGCAAAAATCATTTGTACTTCATAGTAAATATGATAAGTGATAAGCATGTATGTACTAATTTAGTATATGTAGTAGGGTTGGTTTTTTAAAAGGTCTTTGTAAAACTAACCCTCTTTTTATACTAATTTCGTAATAATGGACTAGATAAATTAGTCACATGTTAAAAGTTATTGCTCCTTTGTGAAAAGTAGTGATGTTTGATCACTTCTTTTTCCTGCTCATATCGGAGTCTTCTTCGACCGTCTGTACGGCGCAGCGTCGTGGAAACCAGCCTCGTATCCGCATTGTTGCACCCGCAGCTGTACCCGCTGCTTCATCCTGTTTAACGTCTTTTTGCACCAGTTCACCAAACAGCCAGTGCCTGCAGAAGACAAATTACAAATCATTTTTGCGTTTTGGCGTTTTATTTTGAGGAAAAATGTGTTCATACTTGTTCCACCTGGTGACCATCACCTGATCGCCGATAACGAGCTTAATCCGCGGCTCATCCGAACACGGTAGTGACAGGCACACGCGAAAGCCTTGGCAGAGCGGCACCCACGCCCCAGATGCGGCTCTTGTAATGCGATATAGCTTCGTGCGCTTGCGTTTCTCAGCTTTCTGAAGCAACTGCTCGCGCTGCAAACGATCAAAAACCAAACACAATAAATGACGTTTAGTTTTGCGTAAGTTGCGATTCAAACAGCTTACAGTTAAAGTATATTGATCACAGCCGTCCACCACCTCCCAATTGACGCCGTCGCCGATCGGCGCGGCGCTCAGATTCAACACCTGCCGAATATTGCGCCACCAGCCAAGGTAATAAGGATACGTGAACGTCTCCTTGGAATTGACGCGTCGGCGGATCGCCTTGTCTAGGATCCAGTCCTCGATGCCGGTGCGATTGCGCACGATGCCGCGCAGCTGCAGCACGAATAGCATGCCCACCGCGACGACGATGCCGATCGCTAGGCCGAGTGCTGTTACGCACGTGACTAGCCCGGTCGCGCTGAAATAAATCCGCGGCGCTTCCGGCGTGTAGTATCTGTACCAGTTAAAGTAAAGCGCCTTGTACAGCGAGCAGGAGAGGATGCATGTCGCCTGCACGCAGCCGATCACAGCGTACATTAGGAAATACGTGAAATGCGCCTGATTGCCCCAGCCAACGCAATTGTTGATCCATGGACAGTGATGGTCCATTTTTATTATGCATCTGCCACCTGGAAACATCGCAAATTTTAGAAATAGCAAGGAAAATACAGAGAAATGTAATAAACATGAAATAACCTGAAACTACTTCTTATTCAATTGTTTTACACAAAGATAACAAAACTTATTTCTATTCAATTCTTTTACACAACAAACAAATGAAAAATAACAAAATTGCTTCTTATTCAACTGTTTTTCTCAACAAACAATTGAAAACCTCAATATAATCTGTCTTTATAAGATGTACTCACATTTTTGACAATGATGAGATCTAGGTGCCTTAAATCCTTTACAAACTGCACAAAACTGCAGAAACTGCTTCACACTCTCATCTTTCTGCAACAAAGTCCAAAATTACAGCCTTTCTATACTTCTTGCTTGAGGAATGGAGGAAAAATCACTGAATAACTAGCCAAAAACTTACTGGTTCCCATTTAAGTGGCAAATGTCCAGGCCCATGGAATACTGCTGAGAGAAAGTTGTAAAGTGTGAGGCCCGAGCTGACCATAAATGAGGCACTCAAAAGTAGGCCTTGGCTAGTGTTTGGTGGCCATAGTATTGTGCCACAGTGCACTGTCATGCCCGTGACGACTTTGATTATACCTGTCAGTGCCAAGAGCGCATAAAATGAATATTCACAGCAAAAGTTTCAAGAAAATTAGTGCTAAATAGGAGTTGCAAGAGGTTATAACTCAGTAACTCACCCAGTGCTGTTATTGGACCCCAATGTTTCAATCTTGCTAATGGCCCAACACACATTTTAAAGCTTTATCACACCTACCTACTATTTATACGCTAAATGCCCATATTAATAGAATTTTTAGAATTTTCTACGGCCAAGTGTTTCATGTAGTGATGAGTGGAAATGTAAACAGAACTAAATTTGCCGCAGCCGTCATTGCAGTCATTGCAGTATATTCGGTTGCCTATAGCATGTTTAAACTGCGCATGCGACTTTTTAACGGGCTTCACGCAAGTTAGACGAGGATAGCTGCAATGTGCATTTCTTGCTGGTTTGTTGGTTATTTTCATTGATTGCGTTCGAAATGTTTTGCATTAATTTACCGCTCACTTAAAACTGGAAAATGTGGCGGAAAATCGTCGCGACAATGCGTCAAGTGTAAACGACCAGCCTCCGCAATGGATTTTACCTTTGTCCTCATCGCAATTGCTGTTCTCTATGGTGTTTTGCAATTTTTTGATCTCTTCTTCAAGGTGGGTACTCAAAACACTTGGAAACGCTGTGAGATGTTTGCTTACACATGGTGGTGCTTGTTGTGTGTTTGCAGAGCTGTATGCTGAAGCCCTACATCTGTTTCCTGAAGGGCACTGGCCTGTCCATCAAATTCTTTCAAATAAAATGGGAAACAACAGTGTTCAACAGACTGTTCCTTCGATGGGGCAATACATTTACTCAATGGAGTATCTGGTTCACATGGGGCCTGTACCTTACACTAATGATCCTTCCTGTATCTGTTTTGCTGCTGATTGTTGCACTGTGTCAGAACTTCATGTCTACTGGCATGAACAGTGCTTATAAGTCATCAAACTTAGTCATTGAACCATTGATACCTGGCCTAAATCTGCCAGCCAGTGAGATAGGTTATTATAGTTTAAGCTTAATCCTATGTAGTATAATTCACGAATTGGGGCATGCGATCGCCTCCGTTAAGGAGGACGTGCATATTATTAACGTTGGAATTAATATTTTGTACATACTGCCGGTGGCGTATGTAAATTTGAGCTCCGAGCGGCTGAACGCGTTGAATCCATGGCGCGCGCTGCGAATCCTCTGCGCCGGCATCTGGCACAACTTGGTGCTGAGTTTGCTCGCGTATTTATTGTATTGTAGCCTGCCATTTCTGTATACAACGGCGTTCAAGCTCAATCAGGGAATTTACGTCACAGACATGAAGGAGAACAGCCCGCTGTTGGGCAGTCGAGGCCTCGAGGTGCATAACATCATCACCAAGATCAATCTCTGCAAGATTAAGAACGAGGGCGACTTCTATAACTGTTTGCATCGTGCGTATGTCGATAAAAGAGGCTACTGCGTCCATGCGGACATGGTGCACGATCTGGACGAGAGCATCCCCTTGAAATACACCACCAATGGCCTGGACTGCTGCGACGAGGAGAAGACTGATAATCTCTGCTTCGAGTACGTTGACCACAACGACGGCGTGCTGGAGATTCCGCCGCATGTGTGCCTCCCGGCGCGCACTGTCGTGGAGACGGCGACGGTCACCTGCGGCGGCGTGTCCAACATCGAGTGCGGCAACAAGCTGCACTGCATCAAGCCGATGCTGGATAACGTGACGACGCTGATCAAGATCGTGCGGGAGAATCGCCCCGACGTGATCTATATTGGACACCCGGGGGACCTGATTCAAACCGTGACGGTGAGCTCGTTTATTCCGAAGCATGCGGCCTCGAATCTGCTCTTTCCCGATGTCGTGATGAAGTTCCTAGAGTATATTATTGTTATCTCCACCGGCCTGGCGCTGATCAACGTGATTCCCTGCCTGTTCATGGACGGGCAGCACATCACCAACTGCCTGGTGGACATTTTGATGACCAACACGCCGAGGGAGAAGGCCCGAATGGTGGCGACGTTCATCTGCCTCTGCAGCACCGTGCTGCTGCTGTTTCATTGTTTCTACACCATCTGGTTGAAGTTGATTTAGGTTTTGAACTTGTTTTACTTAGTCTAACTATAACTTATTGACATATTGTAATTTGTGAAGTAGAAAATAAATTATTCGATATTTGCACGTTTGAAATACATCGATAACGATGGGATTGATGAATTTCATAATAATGTTTTTACAATCGTACGCGTACCATTATCTGGTTTTACCAATATACGCGATAAGATAATCCTCGAATTGGCGCATTTTGGCGAAACACACACAACATTTAGTACCTGTAATTTAAAGTTGAGAATGAGCGTCGAGAGGATTAGAGAACTAGCGCTCGCTGCCGAACAAGAGTTCACTGAAGCTGTGCGACAGAGTAAAACGCAGGAAAACGACGACTGGGATGCAATTTCAATATCTTCTGTACTTGATGGCGCTGGAGAGGCGAGTTTTGAACAGTATTTATGCGCCAGACAGTCAGAATACAATCAAGTTCAGATTGTTGAGATTGAAAGTCCACTTTTGGAAAAACCAGCTGGGGGAGTGTATTTCGAGGCGAGTAGTGCGAGTAGTGATGATGAGCTTGTGGAATATGTTGTGGAAGAGCCGGAGGAAGTGACTCAACCGGAACGGAGTGGTGCAGAGCAGGAAGATGATGACAATGATGATAATAATGTTAATGATGATAAAACAACCGACAGTCGAAGGATTACACATCAAAACACACAATTGTAAGTTGTTTAAACCAAACATATTTGAACTTCACTGAAGTATCTTGTTGTTTGTTTCTTTTGCTAGAAATTACATTGTGGAGGAACTCATCTCGACCGAAATCAATTACCTGAAAAGTTTATTCTTTCTTCTAGTAGTATGTACACAGTCGTTACATACTTGCAATGTTCTAATGACATCATTGTTTGTAGAACTTTTTAAAACCAATTCGAAACATTCTTGCCAAGAAATCCGAGCTGCAGATCGCGCAGAAAGTCTGCAACTACACGAAAATGCTCCATCGGCTCGGTACGAACTTCCTGGACGATCTAGCGCAGGCGCAGGGCGATGTAGAGGTCATTGGCGACGTCTTCCTGCAGTACAAGACGCTCTTCAACCTGTATGCGAAACTCAGCAAGGTGTGGAACACGTACATGAAGCTGGTACGTGAGACCTCCATCCAACAAGTCATCCGGAAAATGGAGGCAGAGCTCAATGAAGCCATAGGCTTCGAACGCTATATGCTAAAGCCGATTCAGCGCCTCACCAAGTACGAATTGCTTTTGAATCAAATGCTCAAGAAGATCACCAGCGAAGTGGACCCGACCAGTATTAAAATGGCTAGTGAATTTATGAAATGCATCCTGAATCGATGCAACACGATTATTGCGCTGGAGAGTATTGAATACAACAAGTACGATGAGGCGCAGGCGGGGAGCTACGTGATGAAGACTGATCTCAAGTGGCGCGTGGCGCCGAAGAAGAAGAAGAAGAAAGCCTCGGTGCAGGTGGAGTTGTTTCTCTTCGAGAAGGTTGTTATTATCGCTGTTTCTGTTGAGGTATGTATGCGGTCTGGAGGTGCTTAACGTTTAAATTGTTTTCATTGTTTTAGGGGACATTGCAATATCGCGACTCCATCTTGTTATCAAAGCTCACGCGCGTTGACAAAGCCGGTTCGCCGCGATTCACTCTAGAAGAAGTGCAAACGACAGCAAAGCGTCCACGCGCGATTAAACTGGAGGCAGCCACCGTTCACATGAAGCAAAAGTGTCTGCAATCGATTGATAAACTGCTGTGGGGCGAGCTGGAATACTTGAAGCAGCAGCAAGCGAAGAATTACGACCTGGACAGCAGTGTTGATTCATGAATACCGATGAATTGTGTTTGTTTTTTAAAATATGTACCGAAAACAATACTTTTATTATTTTGTCGTTTGTCCTTTCGCGTTTGAATTGATTTGCATGCGAATTACGTGCCCCCGGCAGCTTTTTGCAGGCCATTGACGATGGCGTCCGCCACGTAGACCGCCATCAGGATGATGCTAATCACCGCGACGCAGATGACGCCCGTCTCGTGCGAGTCCGAGCTGCCGCTTGTGCTGTCGTCGTCCCGCATGGATATGCCGTAGAGCTGCACGTAGCTTTGGTTTAAATTGTCCCAGATGTGCTCGTCGTCGTAGTAGAAGACGAGGAAGAACGCCGCCGTGAGGAGGCACATGCTGGCGGCGATGATCGCGATGATCAGCTCGTAGAGGTTGTCGGTGAAGCCGCCCGATCCGTACATGATCATCATGATGAACGCCGGGAAGAAGAAGTAAAACACCGCGCAGAGGCAGACGATGGCCAGATGCTGGATCGCGTCCAGGACGATGCGGCTGTGCCAGCCCAGGAACCATGGGAGCGCCAGCGCGATGATGAAAATCTGGAACATTCCGTCGTTTCTCGCATTCTTTGCTCGGATCTGTAGGATTTTGCAAGTTCAGAGGAGCTTACACATTCGAAGAATTTGCAGAGGAATCCAGGGTTTTTGAATACCTCACAACCCATAATTACAAAGATTAAAAACTAGCAGCTAAAAAATCAAAAAATTATGACGTTTGTTTATAATTTATACCAAAACTTTGTTACAAGTTGATAACTTTGACTGCTTTCATGTGTCTCACGCGATTGGTAGTTATGAGCATGAATAACTGCAATTACAGCAGGAGTCAGGTTGGCCGAGCGGTCTAAGGCGCCAGATTTAAGCTCTGGTTCTCGAAAGGGAGCGTGGGTTCGAACCCCACACCTGACAAATCTTTTTTAACGCGCAGAACACATTTTTTCAGAACATTTTCCTCCATTATCAATAAATTACTAAAATATACCTGCACTGATAACAAGAAACAAGCATAACTGCGATAACTAATGTTTTTTAGAGCTAATATTCGTTTCTAACGGTTTTCAAAATGGCCGCTGTGTACGACGTACGTAGTATTTCTTAATTGCTGTTTAATGAGTATTGAATATCGAGTACGCATCGTTTGGGAGCCTCGGCCAGACCAGACCACCTTGTCGCCAATGCGCCCGATGACGTCACCTGCTAATACCTGCTGCCTGCTGCCAGGCGCGCGCTCTCCAAAGTTTGTTTTCCCCAAGCGCGGCGCGACGCGCGATGTACTTAGTTTTATAAACGCACAACGCGCAACACGACAATCAAACAACGAACAACAGCTCGTGCACTTATCGGCGAGTAATCGTGATAACTGATAACGTACAATAAACGCAGATAAGAAGATAAGGGAGCGACCATCACGTGATGTTCAGCGCATTCACATGTAACAGTAACAATCGATGTTAAAAGTTAAACAACTTTTGTTTTACGTATGTTGTGCGCGTGCTGCGACTGGTTCTTGCTTCATTTGTTTCAACAACATCAACTGTTTCAACAGTAACCACAGTAACGTTACAACCGTGTGTTGATCGTTGACAAAATGGCGCAAAAGTGGTGTACATGGATTATTCTCGTGTTCGGCGCTTTCCTCATTGCGCAAACAACACGTAAGTATAATTTAACATAAATATTCTAACCGGCAGCCGAGTGTAACAGTAATATTTGTAAATGAGTCATTTTTGAGCTATGATCCAAAAATTCGCATGCGTCATTTTACGCTTGCTATTATTGAAATATTGAAGCCATGTTTCGAGATAAATATGAATCGACTTTGAATCTAATTAAACATGTCGCATGTACGGTGTACCTGTGTACCTGTACCTGTACGACATACGCACTTAATGCACAATTACCGACACTCGACATGGTAACCTTGTGGCGTTGATTTAACTTTAACTTCACTTTAAACCAGTTTGCGCAGCAGAAATTCCACCTGCAGCGATTGCGACAGCGCCGAATGCAACAATTCCGGCTGATAACAGCACGGGCACGAACGTCACAAGCGCAGGCGCTGAGAAAACACCGAACAAACCAGGCAATGATGACTTGTTGCGTCCACCGGAAGTGAGCACCATCTACGAGTCGGATACACCGACTCTGGATGAAATCGCTGGCATTTCTAAGTCAAAGATGACCAATCAGAGTTTGCCGCAAAATCAAACAAAGCCCAAACCTGGTGATACGGAAGTAAATGATTTGAATAAAAAGATTCCTCTTGAGGAGTTCGAAGGTGGGGACGGTGGGCATGGAGGGGGACACAAAGATACAGACGCAGATATGGATTTAGCGCGCAAAGTCTTTACCAATAATACGTTTGGACTTCCGGATAACGCCGATGTGAAGACAGTGGAGAAAAGCGAGGATGTAGTGGAGAGTCAGTCCGGCGGCAACGAGGACGACCACGAGGCGAACTCTGAGTCCTTGATGGGGCAGAAGATTATGCTGGATGATGGTCCATTGGTGACGCCCGTTGCCGGTGGCATGGGAGGGCAGATTCCTGCAATTGTGGCGGGGATTTTCGTCATTTTATGCGTGGTTGGATACACGGCGATGTTAATGTGGAGGCGATACCTAGAGTAAGAACAGATTTACTTTGATTTTGTGATTGACGGCCATTTTGATATTGTGCTTTTGTTTTAGGAACAAATATGGCAATCGGGAAATGTTGGTCAATGAAGAGTTCGATCCCAATGACATGCGACACTTTTCCGTGAGTTATTCACGCTTTGATGCGACTTAAACGCCTGCAAAATGTTCGAATGTTCGGTTTTATTGTTTTAGCTTTAATTAATGGTTGGAGAGCAATGTCGGCAATTTGCATCGCTAGTCAAATCCACTCATACTCTCAACAAACGTTCCTCAACGGGCACAACGCTCAACGCATTTTACCATTAATTGCAGCAATAGCAACAATCGAAGACATGGAAATTTATTGGTGACGTGACATGTAGTAAATCGACTTTAAAAATGGAAGTGGGAATAACATGCATTCTGTGATATAAAAGAATTAATAAAGATTAATTATTTGGAGTAATATTAAACAAATGATTCAATGCTTGGTTTTAGAATTCACCATGAGATGGCGCTACGTACACTAAAATTAACTGAATTCAAAACTAAACTTGGGCTTTCGGATTTTGTAGTTCTTTTTTATATTTCCAGCTGATTGTACCATGTATTTAAAGAAAGTTGTGTTGAATATGATGAAGGGTAAGTTTTCGCATCCATTCTGCACATTCGGGCGTAAATCGTTCCACACCAAACGCCTTGCTGGTCTCAATTCCCTGATCGACGACGTCCTTCACATCAATAATTTCTTCATTCGGCCGCATGGACATCGGCACGCCGATCAATGCCCTCAGAAATCCATACCGTGCGTACTCATCAATTTCCTCCAGAAATTTGGCGTACGGATAAAAGGTATCAATATCAACATCTAACAATTTCGTGTGCTCTCTTAAACATCGATAATAATGCTCTAAATATTCGTGAAATTTGTGATACTGATCGCATTTGCCGTTCACGTAGAAGATGAACGCGAAATCCAGCGCTGGCGATACAACGTAGACGTATTGAAAGTCCAGGATGCAAATTGAGTCTAAATCTTCACCCTGGAGAAACACAGAGTTTAAAAAAGTTTAAAATATGCAAACACAAGTAAAACATACTTTATATCGGAATAACATGTTGTTATTCCAACAATCCATGTGTGAAACAACACCAAAAGCTCCATGGTACTCCAGCATGCTCTCACAATACTCCTCGAGGTGACCCTCAATGTATTCGAGCTTTCGCAGCACTTTAGAATCCTCTGCCCTTTGGAACAAAGCCTTGACTTGCTTGAGTACTGCCCTGTACCAACTGTTGGTCTCGTCGTTCAAGTTGCAATTCTTTCCTCCATGCAGATCCTTCAATCCCTTCACCAAGCCCTCAAAGTGTGCGCGATCTTTGTAATTCAGCGCGAAGGAAAAAGCGTGGAACTTGGCAAACTCCGTGAGCATAAACTTAATGTAAAACTCGTCGAAGAAGAGCTTCTTATCGCGCATTTGATATCCAAACTGGCGCACATCTTCCAGGATTAATACTTCTTGGCATTCTGTAGTCACAGCTGCGATGAACTTCGGTAGCATTGGCACGCGTGCATTAAAATTTGTTTGTTTCTCTAATTTATAGAATTCGGGCATCACGGTGTTGTAAAAGTAGATCTCACTGAGGTAGAGGACGCGGACATTCATCAGTTCACGATGTGCTTTGTCTTCTGGTGCACATTTAATTATCAGTTCTTGGATTTGTTTGTCATTGGTGATTGTAACTTTGTAAAGGTAACTTATGTAACCGTCCGTCTTTCCACAACCAGGGGAGATTTTGATGCAAGTTTGCACGTTTTGAGGTAGAATGTTTGGGTGGTTTTTGAGTAAACTTCGAACTTGTTCGATTGAGAGATCCATTGCGTCGATGTTGCAGTTAGAAACTTACAACTTTAACTAACTCAGAATGTGTGTGGCAGCTTGGTATGAAAGATAAGGTAGACAAGATAATTTATGATGATTTTGAACATGAAATATGGTAAATCTGGGGGTAACCAGCTTTGAATTGATGAGTCCAAAGTCCAAATTAATCTAAATAATCTAAATATAAATTTAAAACCATTCCAAAGCATTTAGTTTGAAAATTCAACACGAGATGGCGCGACATACACTGAAATAATCAACAAAACTTGCGTTTTAGTTCTTTTTTTAAATTTCTATCTTTTTGTAACTTTAATTTGAAGAATGTTGTGTCGAAGATGATGCTATGCATCAATTAACTATATTTTGGACCAATATTAACGTAAAATAAATTACAATTCGTTTCAAAGCAATGTTTAGTTGATGAATTCAACACGAGATAGCGCTGCATACATAACAATGAAATTAATTCACAATAAGACTTGCGTTTTCTGTTTTTATTGTTCTAATTTGGATGGGGTAGTACATCAACCTCGTCTGCATGCAAGAGTATAGTCATGATCCTCTCATTCGTCTTCATATTCCACTTATCAACAATAAAACTAGCGCCGACATTGTTCCTATCATGCGGCTTTACATCCTCGTCCTCCTGCGTGTTGAGCGAGATGCCCATCACCGACTTGAGTATACCGTAGCGGGCATAGTCGTGCCAGTCGTCCATGAACATCTCCCACGAGTAGACCTCCTCGACGCGGCAATTCAAGGCCGCCGCGTGCGCTTTCAAACTCTCGTAGTACACGCGCAGCATCTCCTCCCAGTTGCTGATCGCCTCGGCGGAAGCGTTCGCATACAGCAGGCAGGAGATGTCCAAAACAGGCGAGGCCTTCGTCGCACTCTGAAAATCAATCAGCCTCACGTCCTCGATCACCTCCGAGTCTTCCGCGCGCTTAAAAAGGAAGTTATTGCACCAAGGATCCATGTGCACGATGACACTCGGATACTTGGCGCTCGGCGTGAGGATGGCTTTCATTTCCGGCTCGAAGTGCTCGTACATGTACTTCAGCTTCGCGCTGATGGACGGCTTAATCGGCAGGAAGAGCTCGTGCGCCTTCTTCAGCGCGTCGCAGAACCAGTCGATCACCTCGCCGGTGAATACTGCCGCCTGATCAACGCCGTTGTCTAAGGTCGCCCATACTTCCGGCGCTTCCTTCTGCAGCGCGAAGCTGAGCGCGTGATATTTGCCGAATTCTTGCAGCACCGTCTTCAGGCAGCTCTCGGTGAAGACGTACTTTCTGTCTAGCATAGTGTAGCCTTGCGGCGCGACATCCTCGATGATTATGCTCTCGTTCCGCACGGCGGCGACGGCTTTGAAGAAGCGCGGCACTAATGTGAATGGCTTGCCGGTGCACTTCAACTGGAGCTGGTTGAAGAGCGGTAATACTGTCTCGTAGAAGTGAATCTCGGATGCGTAGAGCAGCTGCACGATCTTGTACAGGACTGGATCATGCGTTGGCGCCACCTTGAT
>JAODGB020009454.1:0-10578 GCA_027574905.2 Earota dentata | reverse complement strand
TGAAACATCCTGGTGGAGTTTTGTCCTGATTGGTTGCATTTGAAATGTTTTGCCAGTTTTGCGTCAAGTGTTTACCCCTTTGGAAATGTCTAAAAATCACAAATATCCAAAGGAAACACTTGACGCAAAAATTACAAAAAAACTTAAAATTAGAGCACGTGTTGGGGAAATATAAAGGATTTTCCATTTGAGACTTTTCCATTGCAAATGCAAATCCCTCAGGAGAGTGGAGGTGCCCCAAATTTAGAGCTCTAAGCTCTCTACCCAAATTGGTACTGTGTTTGAAATCCAGTTTTCCTCTCTCGTTAGTTTAAAAACTTGCCACTTGGCGTTGAGATCAATTATCTTACGGTTATCTCATGAAGAACATCAACGAGCTTGAAACTTTTGAATCTTGAGTTTGGAAAAGAATATGTAATAATAAACACTGTGAAATAAACTTTTAAAATATAAGTAAGTTGTCTTTTTGAAAGCTTAATTCGAGATTAACAAATGCATACTGTGTTTGTGTTTTTTAGGAAGATTTCCTCTAATAACCTTGAAAATGATTTATTCCTTCGATTCCATCAAAGCAGATTTTCGCTCAAAACACATTCAATTAAGCGATGATTTTTTGGCTCAATGTTTGGAATGGATCGATTCCTCATTTCCAAATGCTTCTAGTGATGAAAGAACAAACATAATATATGAGGAGTGGCTGAATCTTGATTTGCGAGTTGTCCAATTGCCACTTCTTCCACCAAACAGCAATGAAGCAATTGAAACAATACTCCATGAGCCAATGTTCCTACAGCTACTGTATGTTGTGGATATTTCAAAGCCCAAGTACTTGCAGCTGAAAAGCATTAGAAGCAAATTTGATGATCACACTGAAGATGTTGAATCTAGTGGCATGCTCAAACTGCAACTCACTGATGGTGTTCAGGAAATATCAGCAATTGAGTACAAGAAGATATCATGCTTGAATCTAAATTTGGCACCAGGTATGAAAGTATGTCTAATGCCTCCAATTAACATCAGGAGAGGCCAAATTATGTTAGAACCACACATGATTGTTTTGCATGGTGGCTGTGTGCCGGAGATTGCAGTATCAAACTGTGTGGAGAATGTCCTTGCTGCTGCATTGAACCAGCCAATCAATAATAATCCAGGAAAGGCTCAAATTAACAATGCACCAGTTCCAGTCATACAGAGACAAGTTGCCAGTGTTCTCCAGAGTACTTCAGTCTCTTCAGCCACCAGGAATTCAGTTCAACAAACCATTGAAGATCCATTTGGAAATGATCTTCCTGATGAATTTGAGGACATCATATCAGATGACTTAATCAATCATCACTTTGCAGCATTGGAATCAAGTGTATTGGAGAGATCTTTATCTCCATGTCATGCACATGTCGAGGACATAGATATACCTGAACCAGATGTCCTGAAATTCTCACCTAACAAAGCTATCACTCCTGCTCCAACTAGAAGTGCATCCTTAGCTACATCCCCAGCTTCAACTTCAAGTGAAACTACACCAAATAGAAGACCAACCATGAAAATTTCCAAATTAAATGATATCAAACACAAGGTCACCAAGGGGATATTTCAAATCGAAATGGAGATTATGGACATTCGCCAGCGATTGCAAGTAGAGGACAATGCATATGTCTTAAGAGTATTAGCCGGTGATGAATCGGGGCACATGGAGGTGCAAATGAGCAGTGAAGTGGTCACAGATCTGATGGAAATAGAAGCAGACGCATTTCTCGACTTGCATGCGAGCGGTGACACTCGACAAACAACCAAAGTAAGTTATTTTGATGATTAGACAGTCAAAATATAGCAGTGTATTAATTATTAATAATTTATAACGTTTCAGATTATGCAAACTTTAACAGAGAAAATTAACAGTTTCTGTGCTCGGGTGGTTGTCAAAGTGGAAGCGGGCAAATTCCCAGTTGTTACTGAAGTATTGGAGAACAATCCATTATCATAGATTCATTGCAATTGATGTGAAGTTATTACTTTGATACTGGGTTAGGTTAAAAATTATCTATAGAGTTTATTCTAAGTTTAGGCAAAGCCAATGCATTGGATAGATGCATTAGATGTTTGACTTGTTAGAGCAGGCTTTAAAATGATATACACTTTGTGATAATACGAATACAGTGACAATGCAACGTTACGCAGATGCACAAAACAAACACTTTTTCAACTGTTTTAAAGGCTACTTGGAGTCAAGTGCGTCTACTGCTTTGATCCATACACATTCATAGGATTAATCCTATGGTTGCTTATAAAAAACAACCCTGTATCACATTTATGTATTTATAAGAAATGTTAGAAGAATGATTTTATTTATTTTTAAGAGTTAAGCATTTTTAAGTTGTTAATACAAAGAGAACATTACATTTTGAGAAAATTAAATCAAAGTGCAATGGAATTGACATGTTTACATCCTCACAATGTCAAAATAAACAAATATTTTTCTACCTGTGAAGTAGTATGAAATATATGTGCTTTTATTAGCATTTCATCTACAAAAATTTGTAACAATGGCGCACTTTCAAGACTCGCTGGAGTCATTAGTTGACGAGATGTCCCAAAGCAAAGTGAAAGTTCACTTTGAGAATAATGATTCCATACATTCGGGTGAATCAAAATTCAAGGTTTGATTTTCATTGTATATGAACATGCATAAGCAATCTACATCTCCGATAAATATATCTAGAATTATACATTTCAATCGGGCTCGCCGCGCTGTCCTCAGGATATGAAACGTTGCGTGGACTTCTGGAAGTTTATCGAAAGTCGTCCGGACTTGTATCCACAGCGCGGGTATAAAGTCCAGAATTGCGAAGTGAAACCACAAACCAAAAATGAAGAGTTGGAGCTCACATGGGCCAGCATTTTGGAACTACTGAAGGAGAAGAGGATGCACAAAGTTGCTGTAAGAAATCACTAAAGTTCATTGCTAAATCCTAGTTTATAATGTTAAATAATTGCTTTAACTCTTTCTCTTAAGAATCGAGGTTTAGTCACTAAAGATCTATGTAAAATTGAGTCTTGCTCAGAAGCAGCTGAGAGTAGGGACAAAGAAAAGCGAAAGAAAAGTTCGGACGACTTTAAACTAGGCGATTTGGATGACTATGACCCACAGAAAGTGACCTACGCCGAGGTTGAAGCGCAAACCGATGCGATAGAAACAGCGGGTAATTATTCCCACGATTTCATACTCCTCGAGTTTTTCGGAATCAGGGTAGAGCTGTGAAGGATTTATGGTCATTGTTACAGATAAAGAGACGCAAAGCGACCTTCCGGACAGCCTCGTGGATCTGCGCAACCGTATGAAGGGGCTAGACGATGTGCTAAAGGAAGTGGCAGGTAAACGAAATGTTTTTGTGCGCCTGAGCGCTGCGCTGCGCGTTTCTACCTGGCGCAGGTAGAGAAATTCTTGCCGTGATTATGCACCGCGCGGTGTTCGGTGTTTCAGACGCCGATTTGACGGGTTACTTCGACTGCATCTGCGACGACCCCTGCGCCTGGCTGCCCTATCCAACCGGCACCGCGTCCATCGATTCCCAGAGCCGGCGAATGATGGAGAACAAATGCACATGCAGCTGTGGCGAGACGGGCTGCCTCTGCTCGCTATGCGCCTTGATTCTAGGCAAGATGAAAGCCGCGCGCGACAGTTTCGAGCAACTGAGCACTTTTGAAATTGAAGAGTGTCAGTGTGCGAACGTGAGCTGCGCTTGCTTGGACGACTACCGCCAACTGCTAGATACAAAACTGGAGATTAATCAAGCGTTGCGCCAGGCGGTGAATGATCCGGCGGCGAAATTTGGCCTCCCGATGCGGTGCCAATGCTCATGCAATCAGGCGAATTGTCCTTGTAGGATTGTCATGCAACTCATGGCGGAGCTGGATGTGCTCATGGGATACAAAGAAAAGCCGTTGCTGTTCTTCGACAAGACTGTTGATAGGACATTTGGAGTGGACGTTTGTCGATGCGATGGGGAAGATGCCGATGCCGATGAGCGCTGTGCTTGCCTGAGTTTTTACCGGCAGCGCATTCAAGGAAAGATTGAAATTGGGAAATTGCTTTCATCTTCAACACTTTCGACAATATCACCGTGCGATTTATCACGTGAATGCTCTGGGGAATGCTTCGACGAGTGTACTTTGCAAACATGCGACAAAACCGCAACGGGACGGGAAGTTGTCGCTGGGATCGCTGGCGATGCAGACTCGGATGTGACTTGCCTCTGCAAAAATCGCGACTGTTTGTCGACGATCATGTCGGGAGATTCGTCGGAGATGAGCACCGTGGGTGATTATTCAGAGTTGCCAGCAACACCGCCGAATTCATCAGCAAGCACACTTAAAGTTTAAAGATTATACAAATGTATTATACAAAAGCAAACAATGTCAATATTTAGAAATGCAGTTTTTGGTCGATGCGTTATTTTTGGCGCCAAAATTTACTTGCTCGTTGTTTAGGGCGGCCCATTTTGTAGGTAACTACTGGCTGTGATATGAACAGAAAGCGACATATCACACCAGGAGTTCCTTCAAACCAGATACCCATTTTGTAGCAAGTAAACTCATCCGGACGATCGCCAAGGCGTTGTTCCCTCGAAGAGTTGTCACTAAACATTCTGCTTTGCTGAACCAGCTTTATGAATTACAAAATACTCATACAACTAGATCACCAAAGAAGAATATTCATGACTGTTCCCACTGCGTGCGCTCCGCTAACGACTACGATTGCATGCAACATAAAATACGTAAGAGATTTGCGTGCGCGGTGCGCGATTGGAATGATTCAGAGGTTATGTTCGGCGGCGGTTCGTGTGCGGCTGAGGGTTTTCCCCGTTGCAGGCGAGTGTTCCATCTAGTCACACAGTGAAAGCGATGTAAATAGACGTGAACACAAGCGTGCACCGAGGGAAAAGCGTACACAAGACAGGGATGCGCGTGTAAAGAAAAAACTTACCACGTGTTTGGGCGAAGCGAGGAACGCGACGCGAGCGTCACGAGTTGAACGCGCGTAATGGAAGAATCGAGGAAGTGGCGGGATCTCAACGGCCGCGCGTGCATTTGTCCCGCGCATGCGCCCAGCAGCTGACGTAAAGCAACGACAGCACGCGATGTCAGTGAATACATGGTTGCCTAAAATTCTCATAGAAATTTTCAAATTGTTTGTAAATTCGATTTACCATTCACAAGTCTCGCGCATTATGCTGGAATATTTATTTTATTTCATTTTTGTACATCTATATTCATTAATTATATATCAGAAACTACAATAATATGACCATTGATATATTCATCATTGAGAAAACATTTTCGAACATGTGCCGCCCATCCGGAAATCGAAACTAATGCAAGGACTACGCAAACAACGAACACGCAATCAACATCCTGCTGGCCATCCATCGCCACTAAAAACGCTCAATTGCCATGAACAAGATTATTCTACATGCACTCGTTTACTAGCTATTTGTTGCAGACATGTTCGAGAAACGTTCCCCTTATTATTAATTATTATCACACCTCAAAGTGGAACTAAGATCAATTTGACTTTTTCCGTTGGTTTTTCAATGCTCTCTTGTTGGTTTTCGCCAGAAAATGTAATGGAAAATCGAAGCATGTCATTTTGTTATAATTCTTGTTTCTCACATGCATAATAGGGAAGTAAATCGCTTATTATTATCTGTCTTGTCTTTTCTCCAGTTCGGGCATATACACTTGTAATCATAAAGACATTTATATAATTATCAACATTTCAATTAATAATTATGCTCCATAAATGCGCGCATTTTCTTTCAATTAGTAGAAGTCGACGGATAAATGCGCGCACTTACCGCTAATGTATTTTGTATGATTCATCGAGTCGAAAATAACTAGTCTACAGATATACAGTAACAAACAGTAGTTTCATTAAAATGAACAATTAATGCACGTGTTATCGCACCACGATACCGCCCCACTTCTCACGCATCTCGATATAATGTTCAATAATGTATGTATAATATAACAACATTCAATATTTAACAAGAAAAGATATATTATTAGGACCGTTGTTTGTTTGTTTTTCATCTTTGCCAAGTTAATTTATTAGTACTTGCTAATTTACGTTTAGTTTCTTTTATTTGTTTAGTTTAATTAAAGTTCTTTTGTATTTGCTTGTTCATTTAGAAAGATGTTAACTCTGTACACACAGCGAACATTCATCAGTTTTATTTGAAAGTCGATTTCTTTAAGTTGTGTGTCATTGTTTAGCTCATAGTGGTAGTTATAGTAAGTGTAAGTAGTAAATGGTGACATAAAAACATCGAGAATTTGGAAAACGATGCAACAATGATGTCTTCTCTTAACTCTTACTGAGGTTTGCGTGTTGATACCAACGATTTGTTGCGTTGTGGACTCGAGTGTTTTATGCAACCTTTCCGAGGCCTTGAGGCGAATGTAATTCAACTTATTTGAATGTGTAGTTTTGCTTGCTGTTGTTGTCTATCACAATGTTATGACTAAACGTAAATCAAAGCTTATTTTGACAATGATATGCTATCAGCAAGAATCAAAAGGAAACTGCGGCTTTGTTATCATCAGCACTGTGCGCACTAAAAAGTGCGTGCAGTCACACGCCTCGGCTTCTTTTCAGCATTGTACAATCTCGCATAACTTTGGTAATGAGTTATAACCTGTGTGCTTGTCTCAAAAATACTTCTTCAACGCATCATTTGTCCTTGTCCGCCAACTTGCTTCAGTAAATGTTTCCTTAAATTGTAAGTATTGGTAACATGTGCGTGATTTTTTGTTTGAATCATTTCTAACTGCAATAACAACGAATGAGTATATTAGTAGTTGGAAAAATGTACACGATCAGAACAATTATTTGATTCGTAGATGTGGTTTCTGAGTGGAATTCGAATTTTAAGTACAAGTAGAGTGACATGCAAGATGATATCATGCCATGAATAAAATACAAGAACACAGGAAGCAATGACTTAGGAAATTCACGAAAATCAAACAAAAGATGTAAAATAAAAACAAAACTTATTGTAAACACTTTGTTTCTCACTTGCTTTCATTATTTTTTGTGGTTGTGATTGAAAATTATACATAGAATCATCGCAATTTTACATAATCATAAATGTACTCTCCTATCAATCGTTTAAACTTATTTGACGCAACTGCAACATGCTCCTATTCACCAATTTTCGCGACTTCATTAGTTTTAAAGTTTTATAATTAATTTATAATTAATAACGCGGTAAAAACATTTCAATACTGAAAGTGACACTGTTGCTGTGTGAATCTGACCGAGATAGTTGCTCACGTTCGAAATGAAGTCAACTCAAACGCGATCGGAGCTATAATTTCAAAATTCCAAATAGATAATTATCGCAGTCAACAGATGTCTTTCCTCATTCGCATCGTATCCTTAACGTTTTGTTTGGTTATTTCGTACAGTTAAAAAAATAATCATAACTTTGTAGGCAATTGGTTTTGCTTTGAATTATGCTTGTTTGTTTTTTTTTTCTCTTTCATTTTCATCTTGTGGTTTAGTTTGTTGTTCATTCGGAGGTTGGGTTGTGTTTCGCGCTGGTCGGCGACTACGTCGTAACCGCGCTGAATTGCTGCTGCATCTGCTGGTGCTGCTGCGACTGCTGCTGCTGCGCCTCGGTGTGGCGCTGCTTGAAGCGTAACGTCTCCTCGAAAATCATCTGCTTGAGTTTCTCCTTGGGCAGATCGTCCAGCTCCGTATCGAAGCGGAACGGCTCCTCAGCGACGGGCTATAAATTCAAACAGAGTTATATCACAGGTCCAAGCCTTAGATGAACGAGGAAATTAGTGAATCGATTTACGGATGCAAATTGCGCAATCGTAAAGTTCAATGCATCGGTGGGCGCTGGCCAACTAATTGCCGATGCTCACCTCGTCCGCCGGATCGTAATAGGTTTCCAAGTACGGATGCGCCAACGCGTCCTCGACGACGATGCGATTGTGCGGATTGAACGTAAGCATTTTGTCGAGCAGGTCGAGCGCCTTCGGATCGGCCATGGGGAAGAGCTTCGCCCATGGAACCTTCGGCTTGAATGGTAACGATTGAAGGTAGCCGCGGGCCTGCAAGCAAAATCAAACCAAAATGCAATCCATTGCCAATTCCCAGGCGGCAATTGCGGCCGATTTTACAAAAAGGGATGATGAAATAAAATGGAACGAAATGAAAACACGCACCCAATCGATGGGCGCAGTTGGCAATACGTACTTTTTCGTTAATAATGCAATCGAGATCCTCCTGGGACGGCGAGCCGAGCACGCCGAGTATGTGATTCAATTGGTCCAGATAATGTTTGCCCGGAAATATCGGTCGATTCGATAGCATTTCGGCGAGTATGCATCCCACGGACCAGATATCGATGGATTTCGTATAGCCCTGCGGCGCGCAAAGTTTTTATTAGATTTATGCCAATCGGCGACCGAAATGCCAAAACTTACTTTTGAGTTGAGCATAATTTCGGGCGCTCGGTACCATCGTGTCGCGACGTACTCCGTCAGGAAGCCGGTGTGATCGTGTTCGGGGTCTGCTACTCGAGCTAAACCGAAATCACAAATCTGCAACACAAAACAACCAAACACTTAAGTAACAGCACAAGCAACGTACCTTCTCCACTAGCTTACCTTAAGATCGCAGGTCGTGTTTAACAGCAAATTACTGGGCTTCAAGTCCCTGTGCAGCACGTTCGCCGAATGTATGTACTTGAGACCTCGGAGTATTTGATACAGAAAATAGCAGACGTGATCATTACTCAGCCTCTGCAACACACACACAGAACTTTCAGCATGAAACACCAACACCAAGTTATCAAAGTGGAATTAATAACTAAACTATGTCCACAATGTACATAATTGTTTCGCCTGTTAACAATGCACGGGCACAAAGCTCGATGGGAAATTAATTACCTGCGACTTTAACAGTTTGTAAAGGTCCGTCTCCATCAGCCATTGCACGATGTAAACATCTTTCATATCTTCTATCGTGACCGCACGCAGAATGTCCCTGATATCGATTATCTGCCAATAGAAACACCCAGAATAGAGAGGACGCCAAAGCAACACATAGTGACATAGAGCAATCGCCAAGCATCGGCAACGCACCAAAAAACACAGCAAAAACTTTTTAATTACGCTCGTCGCCGACGTGCTCCAGCGAACGACAGGCGCCTTTTGAGTTTTAATTAGCGCTAAAGTCTTAACGCTTAACGCGTAGAATAAATTTACAATAGAATTGTTGATAGACTTTAGCGGCGACAAACTTTTAAAATTAAAATCGTGAAGAAACTTCTCAAATGAAACTTCATTAAACTCAAAATGTATCAATATTGTACTTAACTCATTTCCAACAGTTTTGGAGGGTTTGCTAAGTTACTTACATTTTCATGTCTGAACCTCGTAAGTATTTTGATTTCTCGTAGTGTGCGCTGGCTGTAGGTTTGATGTTCGAAGGGAGAAATCTTCTTGATGGCGACCTTTGTTTTCGTTACCGTGTCGTACGCCGCCCTGCAACACGAAGAAGTAAAAGGTAATTTAATAAAGTGTCCGCAAAGTAGAACAGAACACAGCAAACAACAGGCGGTAGAAAGAAGGACCTTGCGCCTTGCGCGGCAAGTGCAACATCACATCATTTATTCATATCGAGCATGAAACTTTTTCCAAGTAAACAAGAGCAATTTCGACGTTTTCATCACGACATAATTCCGCTCCAATGAGAATTGATGGCCGCGCGAAGAATACGACAAAACACTAATAATAATGAAACAAATTTGTTTATGGCTTTCATCGTCCCCTTGACGCATGGTGTAGATGCACCGTAACAGTTATGATGGCAGTTTACTTCCAGTTTAACATTCGCGTGTTTTATCCGATGGTAATTTAATTAACCGTTTTCGTGCGCAGCGCGCTGGGTGGGCGATGGGCGAGAAACACCCTCTCACCTGCGGGGGTAATCATTTTGCGCGCGAGCGTTGTGTCCCATGTTCGTAATCCGCAGCGCTCATAAATATGACATCGTAATCTAGGCGTAAACACATCATAACGCAATTTCAGCGCTCGCCATCCGACCATAAACTGCGCAGCGTCGTGTGTATTTTATTTTTTCGCGCAAATGTTTATTTAATATTTCACAGTTGGGTAATTTTTGGAGTGACAAAATTCGGCGGTGGTTCTTCCGATCCAAATCGCCCAAATAACCAAAGATTGAATTACATCCAGCCATCCTAGAGCAGGATTTTTAAAGCCCAGCCAAATATAACAAAAAATATAAAGTTCGACGCACAACATTAATGAATATCTAGATAAAGAAAAAACTGAAGACTCTGTCTCTCGACTAAACGACTAAAGAAAATGATGAGCTTTTTATTTTATTAATTTCTAAAAGCATTTGAAAATATGCAAAGTAACATTACGCAGCGCTCATGAAAGGAATAATAAAATACGCGCGCTCGTGTAAAACTTTAGCAAAGATTAATTTCGCCGCCGAGATTCCAGATTATAATGGAAACGAATGCATCGCATCGATCTTAG
>JAODGB020009448.1:0-10284 GCA_027574905.2 Earota dentata | reverse complement strand
CGTAACCTCATCGAGAATTGTCATATTGTGAGGAGAAATATTTATGGCATCATGTCATCAAAACAGTGTAGAACTAAGTAACATTTAACATTTTTCTTTTAAAATAGGCAATAATAATATTAAAATGCTAATTTCGGAAACATATGTTAACTCATTTTTCAATTTTAGACAAAAAAAGTTGTAGCCCGGTCCTGATAAGAGCAAGGCATTTCCCCTTAAACCTCTTTTCTCGCTGATTAGACTCTATGTGAATTAAACAGCCTTCTACGCTAGTGTGATAAATATGCGCTGCTAACAACAGTTGGATGCTCTAAGTAATGGGGGTTTGCGTCGTCGCCGCCAGTGAGATTGAGAGAGAATCAGAGTGGAGGTCTGCGCGCGCGCGCCCGCCTTAGAAGCAGGACACCGGGTTGAAGTAGCATTTGAGCCGCTTGCCCTGCCGCTTCACCGGCAGCGTGCTGGCGTCCTCGCCGTCGCTGGCGACTTCGGCCGCGCGGCGCTCCTCGCTCGGCCGCGCTTTCCTCAGGCGCGCGTACTCCTGGGCGTCAGCCAGCATCTGCCAGAGGCCGAGCTGTAAATGCGCCATCGCCGCCGGACTTAACATCGGCAGCCCCCCGTCGTCGGCGAGGTCCTAGAGTAGAGAGGGGGTTGAAAACAATTGCGTCACTTACGAAAACCAGCCCGATGGCCGGGCACAACGAGAGACAATCAAACGCCACACGCTTCGAGGCACAGAGACACAGTGAGAACAGCGGTCGGTGAAGAGGGGGGGAAAAAAAGAGCAGCACAGCAACACACACAAACACAAAGACAAAGACAAAGACAAACACGAATCGTTTAAGAGGGGGGCGGGGGGCAAGAGAATGACGAGATTTATGGTAGTAGGCAGGAAGAGGTGTCACTTGCGAAGTGTTTTTTTTTGCGTTGTGTAGCTGGTGTAGGTGTTGGTGCTGGCTGATGATGATGAAGATGTGAGCGTGTGCATGCGTGCGGGTGCCACGCACCTGATTAGAGCCGTCCAGGTAGTGCTGCGGCCTGCCGGTGGCGAGCACCGCTCCCACCAGCGCCATCGTGACGAGGCCCATCAGACTGTTCATCCTGCCTTCCTGCAAAGCAAGCAGATACATTACACGTTGATTGCGCGTCGGATTCAAGGCGACAAGGCGCAAAGTTCGCGTCCCCAAGGGGCCAGGTGCGCGCGTCTCATCAACTTCATTAAGCAGTCGATTCATCTGTTAAGTTTGCCACTTTGGCGCGTCTATTTCGGCCGCCGCGCGCTGCCTAAATGTGCCTCCCTAATGGGCGAACTTCAACTTCAGCCCGAGCGGGGAAGGATGCTTAAAATTTATAATTGCAACTCAAATAACCCGCTCATCTAGGCGGCACACTCTTAAAAGCGGGCCTGGCAGCTAATTTCATTTCTGTTTTCCAATTAATACGCGCGGCGACCGTGAATGCAACCTCTCGCCTCTCGGCGCGCGCGAGGACGTTGAGGTCGAGCGCCAGGACAAAACGAATCGGCGCCGCGCCGGCCAACCAACAATGCCTTCATCGATATTCATCACCGTCGCTAATTACGCGCCACTCCGGGGCAAAAAGGCGCTAATCGATTCGATTATATACAGGCCGAACTATCGCCGGCGTAATCCTGCAGCTCCCTCCGGCTGAGCGCGCCATTGAGGAGTGTAATAGCCAGGTGTGCGATTGATAACCGATAAGTGCGTAATGAATGCGTTTCATGACATGTGATAAGGCAACGGCGTTATTAAACATTGTGATTGATTTATGATGTTGTGGCGCGCCGCCCGCCGCTTGCCGCTCCCCTCGCGCAGCTCCCGGAAAGCCTGCGCCGGCATCCGCACAATGCATTTCTAAGAGAGTTGCGCGATGTCGGCGCGACTTAAGAATTCGCTTCAGGCGCAAGTCAAACAACCAATATTTGATGGGGATGAATATCAATGGCATTTCAATGCGCCGCGCGCCGCCTCCCACGTGCCGCTGATCAAAACTTTTATATTGCAAAACTTTTTTGTATTTATCAATTTTATTATATAACATTGCGCGCATATTAACTCGGCTTTATCATTCGCGACGTCGTTCCCCCCTCAGCGCAACTGCGCAGCAGTTAATAAATTTCAGGCTGGCGGCGGCGGCGACGGCGGCGGCGGCGAAAAAGTGTCACAATGTGAGCGCTTCACATGCCTATGCCTGCCAGGCCTATCCGCGCGCCGCGATTTATTGAATGGCGTTGTTAAAAGTCTCATATTCGCACCACACACTTGGCTGGGCGGCGGCTGTCAAGCAGTGTGTGTGCGCCGGCGAAGGTACGCAGGATTAATGCGGTGTCCTGTTTGTTCCTTAATAACGAAGACGCAGGTAATAAAAACCTCGTCCACCGCGCGCCGCCGTAACGAAAAACCCGGGCCGGGCGGCAAAAAGCCGCGCGTAAAACAACACGGAGGCGGCGCGCGCTTATTATGTGTGTCAAGCAGCGGCATTAACAATGTGACAATTTGCTCAACGAGCCGCGCGGCCGACGCAAGCGTTTTAGGGCGGGCGCGGATGAAAAGAGCGCCGAAGGAGCTTAGAAGCCTCGCCGAAAGCGCGCAAAAAATAATTAAATACAACTCCCACAGTCCTCCAAGTCGAAAGCGACATCACTCGCCACTTTCTAACCCTTTTCGGAGTAAATAAAAAATACGCGGCGCTAATAAATTACATTCAGCTGTATCTTGGCTTTTGGCGTGACGTTTGCCTTCGCTTATAATCTTATATGAATGTATTTATGCTTGGAGCCATTTCGCGCAAAAAAATATCGCGATATTTATGCCTGGTGCCCTCGCCCCCGGCATTCAATAACTTGCACAGGTAATAAATTCAATGCGACAGTTTGCGCTGACCTGGATCTGGACCTGGGAAGCGCGACACGTGCCGCCTCCGACCCGCCGCAATTAGACATGTTGCACGCATTTGCAAAAAGTTCCGCCGACATTGAAAACACGCCGACATGACACTGAAATTTGCGCGCACGTTTTAAATTGCAAATGTGCGACGCAACCTTTCGATTTTGCGCGGCGCCGGCCGGAAACAAAATTAGAGAATTATGCCGACCTCCCGCAGGAGGACCGCACGATGCATGCGCTGCATGTGTCTCATATTCATGCTAATTCGCTTCATTCACGTGCAGTGCGATTTTTATGCGCGCTCGCAGGTCGCGTAACTGAATTAAAAGCGACGCGCGTGTGGTTTTTGGATTTGATTCGACAGATGAACTTCAGGAGCTTTGATTGCGCTTCATTACGGCAATTATTTCGCGCCGCCGTGCGCTGAATTGTCAAGTAAATGAGTGAATTTCGGATATTTATTCCAGCGCGTCTTCGACTTTATGATGCGCGGCGGCGTCTCCAGGGAGCGCCCGAATTGGTATCGCAAGGCACGTTCGCGGCGTGGAGGCGCCGGGCACATGTGTGTCTGCATTTTAAAAGGGCGCGCTGCGACGCACGCGCGTGTGTGCCGCTCGAAATTGTTTAGGCGCTAATTTTAAAGTGTGTTACCGTGTACATGTGAATGTTTTATTAGCTGCGCGGTGGAATTTGGCGCGCCGTAATCAGAATTTATGAATATTTCCATCGAATTCATTCGCAATGCGAAGCGTTGATTTTGGCAATGCGGTCAGCGCCGGACAACAAACACGTCGGCCGCCGCGCAAATCGGATAGATATGATAATCTTCCGCCGTTGTTGTGTTTACATAATCGGCGGCGTGGATTGGCAACTGAAAGCGCGTTCTTTTCAGCCTGGACTAAATTTCGCGTTTTATTTGCATTATATCTGCATACCTGTGATGTGGCGGGCGCCGCAATCAAAGCGTATGCAAATCCAAACACATACTCGGGATTTCATGCGAGATTTCGCCGCCGCGCCGCTTTTTTTCGTGATCAAATTGAATTCTCGCAAGCGGGTGTTGCGCATTTCGCAAGGACATTATCGCGCGGCGCGCTGGAACAATGCACGCTGCATCCGGGCGGGACATAATGTGCGCTGGCGGCTTTTAAATTTCCGCCGCTCTCGATTAATATCACTTAATATTTGATGCTCGCCCCGAGTGCAGCGCGCGAAAAGGCATCGGCGCGCTAAAGGGGCGCCGGGCAAACGATGACGGATCGCGTGATTGAATTAAAAATCCAATATTGTTTTGCGCGACTGCAGCGATGCAGCGTAGGTGTCGCGCGATGACAGCGCGGAAAATCGCGCGCGCTGACAAATGCTTCTCTCAGCCACGGATCGTTTGTTTCGCGCGATTTATAAATCATCATTTGATGTGTCGTTAAGTTGTGCGCATCGCGCGCTGTAACCGAAGCTGGCGTAATAATTCCTTGATGGAATCATCGCAGCCATTCGCCAGCGCCGCACAACTTTCCTCCGCGAGACAATGCGACTATACATCGCGCAATTAAATTTTAATTTCGCTGGCGCGGCGCGTATAAAAATTTAGAAGCCATTTCCGCCGCACGCACGGCGCGAGCGAAAAATCTATATTTTAAATTTCCGCGTTTTGATCGAACGCCGATGCCAATTTGAGTGCCGCTCGCCGTAATCTTCGCGCTTCGCGTTAACTCAATTAAGCAGCGCAGCGCGCGACTTTTACGAGAATGCGAGAACAAAGCGCCGCCGGAGCGCTTCGCACACGTTCGCGCCGGCCTGCATCGAATATTTGTATCGATTGCGCCGCGCACTTTTCATTGCCAAGTGCCAAGTGCACCACGCGTTGATAACCGTATTAATTATCGCGCTGTTTGTCGTACGTGACGCGGCGGGGATTATTTGAGTTGCCTGAATCAATGCAGGCCGCTGGTTGCAAACTCGCCGGCCGCGCTGCAAGCACGTTTGATCCGGACAAGCAGCGCGTAAGGATTGTCCTTCCTGTCACGGCGTTGCCACCTGTCCGAAGCATCCGACACGCGCGTCCAGTGCCCACCGCTGTTGAATTTAATCCAGGCGAACGATGTTAAAGAATATAAACATAAAATCAGCGCGCCGCGAATAAAATTGTAACAATTGCTTTTTTGACGATGCAACAAACGATGCAACAAACTTACAAAGCTTAAAATTATAAGCTGATTAAAAAGTTTATGGAGGCGGTAAAAATATATGAGCATGCATGAATGAGTAACGCAGCCGCATTCTTCTGGTTTTGGTCTTCTTGTTCAGCGTCTTAAGTTTCTCGATAGATGCAGTGGGCACAAAACTTTCGCAAATTCGCGCCGCGCCGAGGCTTTTCATACTGATTACATTATCTCGCACAATGCGCGCGATCGAAATTTAGTGCGTCGCCGTGAGGGGCGATTCTTTGCCCTGTTTGACTGAATTTCCCGATTACTTAAATCTACATACTGAGGAGGGCGCCCGCCGCAGCGCCCCATTAAGTGCGTGCGGCTGGAGGCGGGAAGGCTGAGGGCCTGGTAATGGAACGCAAACACGATACACCTTTCGGCGGGCGCTAATTCAATACGACAAACACGGAATTGCTTAATACGGTTATCAAGGGTTGGCGCATCGCCGCTGAATGAGCCGCGACGTGCCGCCCACCCCCCCGAATGTGACAAACGCAAACAAGCACTTCTTGCGTTTTCACTTGCGAAATAATTACCGCCGCGCGCCGAGTTTGCGGATCATCAATTTTAAAAGCGTCCAAACTTTTACAACTGCCAAGCTCGAAGCAGCACTAATTTTTATTAGAGTGGTCATTTAAAAGTTGCGCGGACAAATTGAAAACGGATGCGTGTTTGATCGAATTAACCCGATGGGCGCAAATGTAACATATGAACAAGCTCGTCGGAATTGTTAAAGTGGAGTTTTCGGCGCAAGAAAAACGCTAGTTGATTGTTGACTTACCGGAATTGACTCTTGGCGTTTGCGCTGCGAGAGGAGCGAAGTCGGACTTGCACTTGTTGGCGTTCGTCAACTCGGTGCGGATCTGGCGGCGTTCTCTGTAGCGGCGCGGTGCGGCTGCTGGTGGCGGTTGCTGAAGATGGGACTTAGAAATGACGAGCGTAAGACGAATGTTGGCGCGTTTATATATTTCGCTCGGCTCGCAACGGGCGTCGCGGCGCGCCGCGCAATTCAAACACGCAGCCAATTGCAGGCCGGACGCGCTCATGACGTCGCCGAAATGCGTGGCCAATCGATTCCGCGTGTGATAGCGCCTCGCTTTTTCCTACCCATTTTTGCGCCCCTCTCCGTCGCCAGCCTCGCGCCGGCGGCGCACTTGAGGGGGCACACGCGCCGTCCGCGCTCGCATGGAAATGTTTGTTAATCATCCATATCTGGCTTAACGAACGCATCAAATTCGGATTTGCCCCCCACCTTGAAAATTTTAGCACCTGAATATAAACCATAAATCAACAACAATAACGGCGCACAGTTATCGCAGCGAAATTGCGATGACGTGCGCGATTCTTCGCGCGCTGAAAGTTCGGCGCGCGCTTTTTTTTAGGGGAGCTTTTGGGCGAAATTGATAGTTTCGGGGCCGCAGGAATCCAGCCTGGCAACAGGGACGTGAAATCGGAATTAAGCGCGGCGGGCGGCTGGTTGTCAATTCGCTTCGAATACTATCAATTCGTTATGTGTTAATGAAATCGGGCGTGAATTCCCAATTGAAGATTAAAGCGCAATTACACATGCCAATTACACGTAACAAAGGTCGCAAGCGCCCTCCACGTGAACGCGATTTATTAAGCTACAAATCATTACGCATCCCAGCCGCCCGGCGATAATAAACAAGGCGCAAAGCGCTCTTGATGTTGCGCGCATAGCTCGCCTTAGTCTTGCACATTTTTTCCAGCGTTTCCGCTTACCTTCAATGCAATTACGGTGAATTAACGAAGATAAGTACAAAGATGGAAAATCGCCTTGCGCTGCTTTTAGCGTTTTCCATTTGCGATAATGGCATATTATTTAACGTAAAAGCGGGGGAAAAATGCAATTAAGCGCAAGTAACAATCGCGAGCGCAAAAACGCGAACGCAACATGGTTAGTGAGCGAGCGCTGGAAACCCTTAGCCGGGAAGATCGTCTTTCTTGCGCCGCTGTGCGTCAGTGCGTTATCCAATATTTTCATTTTCATGATTTATTGTTACCACGTGTGCCGCGGGCACTGGACGCTTTCCGCCCCGCCGGCCAAGCGGTGCGTAGCGCGCTAATTGCTTTAATTTATAATTAAACCATCAGCGGCGCCATACTACACGCACGTGCGGCGCTGCTTCCAGCTCCCCGCACAGGTGAAAAAGCTCAATGTCGAACCGATCGTGTGTCATCTCCATGACGTCGGCGGCGCGCACACGCAGCCAGCCGACGGTAAGCTCGAGGCTTGTGCCGTGGTGCGTTGCAAATTTTCGCCGGCGCGAAATTATTGCGACTTTGCGAACTAACTGCTTAGTTGGAGGGCGACCTTCGCGGCGCCGCGCGGCGCATTCTCCTCCAAGTGCGCACATAGAAAGCGCTTGATTAGCTTTTAAATCTAATTAAACTTTGAAGGTCCACGCGCGTCTTTTCCGAGCGCATCTTCGACACCCGATGCCGATTGGAGCTGCTTGGAGCGCAATAATTACGCGGCGCGCTGAAAGCACAGTTACATAAACTCGACGCCATGCGCCACTATTCCAGCGAGCCGGGGCGTTATTCAAATCAGCAATGACGCGCGCGGTGCGAGCGCAAGTAAGCTAATAATACCTGCGGAGATGAAGGGCGCGTGGCATTTCTCGCGCGCTCGTGCCAGCTCAATACGATCTACAATCGACAATGATTCATATCCATTACAATAGCATTGCAGCGCTATTTAATGCGGCCTCCTGATGAATGCATCTAACTGTACTGTTTTAACGAAGAAGTCCGCTCATTGTGTGCATTGCAAATCAATCGGAGGTGGCGATGGCGGGGCGGTTAATGCGCATTAAAGAACTGCCTGCTGGATGATGCAACTTTCTTCCAGCGGCGGACGGCGCCACCTTGACATTAGCGCGCGCCCTGAAATCATCACATCATGCTTAATGCACCTCCCACTACAGCGCATCACGAGTAATTAAGAAGGCGCGCGAGGTGGCGGCGCCGGGCAAGCGTCAGATGTGGGCGCTGCGTAATTACAACTAAATCCCCATCTGGCCGCCCACCCACCAGCTCACCGCCTTTGTCGCGGCGCCCGCCCTTGCACGTGCCCAAACAACAAACTGAATAATTAATGGCGTGCAATTGCATCCGCGCGCGGCGCTTCGGTTTCGAATCGCGCTTGACATTTGATCGGCGCCATTTGTCCTCCGGCCCAGCCGCCTGCAGTGGTCATTGAATCTTGTAATAACAAAGCAGTCAGGGTCATACCAGCGGCCTGCGCGGCTTTGAAATGCGGCGCGTTGTGCGGCGGTGCAATAATACTAACCGAGCGCAAATTGTTGGCCGAAAACTCGGGCATTATGTGCGGCGGCGTCGGTCGCGGATTACCGACCATTGCGTTATTACGTCCGTCTACTGTAACTAGCAGGAATTCGATGCCATTGTGTGGGCGCACATGTGCCCAATTAGCAATCTGCGCGTCCAGAAAGTTTGCCGGCGCCTGCACCCTGCAGCCTGCAATCCCCGTGACGTGACATTTGCTTAAATTCAATAGAAAAATACGCGCCGCGTCAACAGTGGCCGCGCGTGGCGCAAACATTCATTCAGCTACGCAAATATGAAATTTTAATCGAAACAAACAGCTGATTTTCATTTTAGTGCGACGTTCCTTTCCGCGCTGCACGAATCGAAGCATTCCGCCGAAGGGCGCCGCGCAATGTCAAATCCTGCCCTTGTGCGCAAATCATTTTTAATGTGGGTCAGGCTGCATTTTATGGCGTTGAAATTTCTTGGCCGCACGATAGTCGCGCGCGGGTCAAGAACACGCCATCGCCGCCGACTAAAAATAAAGCGACCAACTTTTTTTTACACTGGAACAGAGGACACACATAAATAACTTAATACTCGTCCATTTTGGGGCGCTTCTCCTTTTTTGAGTGAGTTTTACTAGATTCTACCTTAAAGAGCAACTTTTCGATCATCTAAATCTACGAAATTACTTAAAAAGGACCAGGCGTTTGAGAAATATATAGCATTTTCTGTCGTGTTCTTCCAACATATTCAAAAATTGCTTCATTTTTTAGTTTAGTTTTCGGGTACTTCCCATTTTTTCAGAGAGCTTTAATGGACTCTACCTTGAAGATCGTCTTTTAGCTAGCAGAATCTATAAAGAAACTTAAAAAAGAAGCACGCGATTAGAAAATATAAAGGGTTTTCCACCGCATGTTTCTACAATATAAAAAAAACGCCAATTTTTTATTTAGTCATTATTGGTCCTTAGCCTTCCGTTAGTCGCATGTATTTTTCGAACACCGATTGTCGCATGCACCTCAGAGGTGCAAACTCTATTGGCTCTAGTTGGCTCTAGTTTTAAGATTTTTTTATTAAAACTCATTAGTATTATAGGGTAAACTTGAAAAAAATAATTGTTTATCAATAATATATATATATATTTATATATATTAGAACTAGAATCATTCAGAAGGATATGACGACACGTGACCCTCACAGCCTCACAAATATAAAACATTATTTTTCAAATATAATAACCATTATCAATTATAATATAAAAATGATTTGAAGTAAAATTAAGTTTAAAAAAGATTCTGATTACACGCCAAATTTACTCACATCAATAGTCGCATGCACCTCTGAGGTGCAACTACGACAAAAAAACTTGTTTTGTGACCAAACACGGCACACGGCATATTATGAAACTCGCCCCCCTCATATCAATCTACACAACGCAGGAGCAAAATCAAAAAATCTATGCACCTCACAGAACCATGCGACTAACGGAAGGTTAAAGAGCGTCTCTTTGGCTAACACAAGCTTTTAAGCAAAGAAGCTTTTAAGAGGAGCAGGCGTTCATAAAATAAAGAGCATTTTCCGTCGCGGCTTTAAAAATATTTTTAAACTTCAGGGTACCTTTTCAGATATTTCTCGTTCTGTGAACGGATTTTATTGCACTGTACCTTAAAGAATACCTTCTTAGATATCAGAATCTGTAAATAAACCTAAAAATGTAAAAATATATAGCATTTTCAGTCACATGTTTCCAATATACACTCATACCTCGATATAGGGGACCCCGTTATAGTGGATATCGGATATAGGGGACAAATTCCCGAATCCAAGGTCAATTCGAGACAAACTAAAATCCACTAAAATCGATGGTTATT
>JAODGB020009426.1:0-13824 GCA_027574905.2 Earota dentata | reverse complement strand
CCTTAGGTTTGTTTGGTCCTCTGATGCGGTGTCCCATGTGCATTAATAAAAATTGCATTTGTTTTTCATGCTTCCATGGTTTAATATTTTCCTCAAGAACTCCATTTACTCGATTTTGTGTTTGTCTCCTAAGTGCTTGTCTATGTCTATCTCTTAGTTTTAGCCAATGTTTTTTAACATCTGATCCTGAAAATGATTTAAAAATTAGTATGTTTTTTATTTAAGAAATATATATAGAATTTTTTTCTTTGAAATCTTATTTATAAATTCAAATTTCATCCCAACCCCCATGTTCAACCAAAATTAAAAACTAAGATTTAATTTAGATTTTCTTTTTAAATTGATCAACACCTAAAGTCTTTTGTCGATATTATTAGTTTAAATATAAAATTTAAAATTAGCCATCGTTCCTGAAACTTGTTTCTTGCTGCCGACGCAAATGCAACACACCAAGTATGTATAAATTCTACATTGAATTCTAAATTCTGCTTGAACTCACCATTACCGGCTTACCGGGCTTACCACTGTTTGCCAACAGAATTGTTTCAAACAGCTGATCGAAACATCGCAGTGGAGGGGATGATGGACAAACAAACCCAAAGTCCCATTTAAGCACATGTAAAACACGTCGGCTTTAAATCACTGCAGATTTGTGCTGAATTAATATAAAAATCTGAAAACATACCAACATATAATACGATAGGAAGACTAAATTAAGCAGGAATAGGATTTTTCGTAGCTAATCTAGGAGATCTAGGAGAAACATTCCTGTAATATGTCTTCATTTCATTATAATTTACTTGGTATTGTCTGGTAACACTCACAGGTCCAATTCAAATCAGCGTCAATACATATTCTACACCCATGCAGTTACAAATAGTTGCGCATATCAGACTCGTATTAATTTTCAGATTAATAATGAACAATAGAACAGAAGAATTACATTTAAATTGGTTGCATTTTAATTTCTCTCACATAGTCACGTGTCCTCAAATAGTGCGAAGGTAAATCCTATGTATTGACGTTTAATATCATTGGTAGTGCGAGCTTACACGACAATACCAAGAAAATTATGCAGAAATCATCAGCAACTTTAAGAATTTTTTACTGAACTCCTGGCTTATCTAGATGAAAACTGTTTTCAGACTTGCACAGCCACACTATCTTATTATATGTACGCATAATTACAAATTTTTAAAGGAATTCAGCGTGAAACGTATCAAAGTCGGCGAGTTTACATGTGTTTAAATGAGACCTTTGGTTTGTTTGCCCATCATCCCCTCCACCTCGAACGAATCTGACAAATCGTGAAACAACCATACAGTAATCATAACCTCAATTTACACCATAAATAACAAATATACGTTCAATCTAAAATTATAAACTTACTTACCGCTTTTAAAATTAAGTTGTTTGGCGATGTGTTCCCACTCTTTTCCTATAAATTGTGAGTCCTTGTAATGTGGATCATTGCCGTCGTAGAGTGCGGTATGTGTACGGACTATTGCAATAAGTTTTTTGTCAACATTGCCAAGCGCCTTCAAATGTGTCTTCCAATCTTTGATCTTCATGATTCACTGTTATTTTTATTGATGTTATATTATTTAGCAGGTACTTGCGAAAATACGTCGCCGTTTAAATAATACTGCACGCCGAGGTCGTGTCGCACTCGAATCGTGTCGTGTCGAATGCAGAAAGTGCAGAAACGGCGCGCTGCGCGGCGTAGCGTAAGCTGTTTAGTAGCTGGCTGCACGCTGGAAACAACCGTCTACCGGTATCTACTACTACTACTACCGGTATCTGCCCTCTGTGCGCCTTGCTAGATTGTTCCAGGTTGTTCGCTCCGCGTACAATGCAGTTTTTCTTGCAGTTTTCTGTTCTTTGGCCAATTTGTGTGCGCCAGTGCAATAAAGAACTACGCCTGCGTACTTACTTATGTACTTCATTTAGCCCATTCAGCCTATGCTCAGTCACAGAATAAATTATTCTGTGGTTCAGTTCACAAACTTGGAATCCTTGGAATGGTGATGAGATGAGGAAAAAATGAAGCCGAGCCATTCAAGTGCATATATATTAATAAATGACCATTAACCAGACCAACCCAAAGACCTGCACGGCTGAGGATTGCTTGTCATCAGGATTCGCAAAACAACGGAACACTAGATGCTGATTCGGAGGTTTTCGATTTTTACGAAGACCTTTGATTATTCCTCAGTGCGATTAATTTTATGGCAATACTTTCATGCTAAGCAACTTAAAAGTCTGCACACACGCATTTATATGTCAAATGCGTCTCTCAAAATCGTATCTTGCATATAGCCAAAAGTTTGTACATAACATTGTACGCTGTTGCGTGTAGGTGATGTAGGCCTCTATAGTCCTGTACAAAAATGTAGTGCAGTGTAGGACATTCATGTGTTACAATCTTGTTAAAATCTATATGGTGTGGAGTCTGGGGCACTCACTGATATATTTAAATTCAGGGCTTGTATTAAGATCCAGCGCATAGTGTAGAGTAGTAGACTAGAGGTTTGATCGATCGACATATCTGAGTGAACTGTGCCCATACCAAAGGCCCATACACGCCACGCCGCACACCCCACTGGACGATGCCGATGCTCTTTCAATTAAAAAGTTTAGCAACTATCGGTGTACATTGCACATTTTCCGACGATACAACCCTGCTCTGCAGAGAGATCGAGATGCAAAAATGGTGCTCACATTTATGCAATTGACCGATTTTATTAGACAAGGGTGACGATTTTTGTTGCGAGGGTTCACTCCTATATACTTTTCTCGTATCAAGACAAAGTCCATGATGTTTCTGAATAGAAGGAGTAGGAGTATGATTGTATCAGTTCGGAATTTTTGGTAAGTGATCCAGAATAACTCGATATTGTTTGTGCATCCAGACGAAATGTCATCTTATGAGCAAATAATGGAGCAAATAACATCGTCAAAGACATCAAGTACATACATTTGATGTAATATCTGACAAAATATGCAGAAATCATTTTTGTCTGGCCAAAGGGTTGGCACAAATTATGATTGATGATTGGACATCAAAACAAAAGTAAATTGTCTATATCATTTTTACTTTTAACTAATCAATATCTAATTAATGTTACAGGTTTTTTCGCATGGAAGATATTTCACCGTTTTTTTGTCATAACAAAAGCCCGTCGTGAATATACTGAACAGCAAAGCATAAGAAAAGATACATAACAAATAATTGAAAATAAGAATACGTATTATATGGTACTCACATGCTACTCACGATGATGGATGCTTGTGTGACAGTAGATAATTTAATATGAAAACTGAGCATGTGCTTTGAATAAATAACTAGCATAGCGCATAGCTATAATGTAAACATCAGCAAGCTGTATAACAAGCACGATGCAAGTAAATAATGAATGAAACTATCATGCATTCAAAATTGCGGCTTGTGCACCAGAAGTAACATAACCTAACTTGTTTCAGCTAGGCAACCCAATCTACACCTAACATAAAATATGCACACATTCACAAGAAGAGTTGCTAAGTGAAATGAAGCACTTTAGTTGAGACGCCATATTATTACTGTCTAACATTTATTTAAAACCAAATTATATATATATATATAGAAGCAATAAACATTATAGGAATGCAAAATAAATACTTTTAAGTACGAACTAAAGCACAAACCAGCCTCTATACGCGATATAAACATAATGCACATGAGTTGTCTGGGTTTCATCATATATACGTCTACCTGATTAATTAACAGTATAATGAATTTTGGCACTTTCATTGCAAACGACCCGAGCGCGCATCTGTGATCACGCCCCACAGTTCGATGATCATATCATCGTCGAAACCGAATTCTTCCAAATCGGAATTGTCGATGGCGTACGCAAATTCCATCGAGTTCTGTTTACCGTCGGACATTTCCCATATCTGCGTGGCCAGTTCAGAGTCGTTGATCCCAAGGAATGATTCCATGGTTGAATTCAGCTTTTCGATGGCCAATTCCATCATGTCGTCCTAAAATAATTCAGATTGCATTGCGATTTTCTTGTAATTAGATACTGCGTAGAGCTTCCATGGTGTTAACTTACCTTTTCTTCGACTTCCGCATTGCCGCCGGCTTTGAAACGTAAGGTTTCTCTCCCCGTGCCTAAGGATTTTCCTATTTTCTTGTTCGACTTGGGCTGTATCGTCGCGAAGCCGGTCCGGATTGGCTCGACCAAGCGAATTGTGAACGTGGTGCCCACTGGGATGGCTTTCAATATGCGTGCCACTTCGTGGTGTCGCTTGCCCACCACGTCTTCGCCATTGAGTCTTTCGATGTGATCGCCAACCTATAAGGCATAGAACGTTTAAGAAGACTGAAAATTGCTAACTATGTATGCTTGTGAATGGAAGCAGCGTACCTGTATGTGAGAAATCTTGCTGATGACTGATCCTTCTTTAATGCGTTTGATGAAAGCGTATCCAGCACCATTGTCTGTGATCGTCAGGCCAAGCGCGTCTTCATCTTTCGTCAGCTCGACTTCTTTTGGTCTGCCTAGATTACAATAGCACACATCAATCATCCACATATATCTTATTGAACCTACTTCATGTTGATTTAAATTATGTTATGTATACTGGTTAATTTACCCTTTTTATGTGCAAAAATGAAGTCTTCTAGTCCGATTTGTCCAGCAAGTAAATTCTTCATATCAGTTTTGTATGTGTTCAGAGTGCAGAACAAAATCTAGAAAAAAATGTAAAGATTTGATTACATTGTGTCAATAATATAACTATGTATACTAATAATCATTATAACCATTTAAAGCAGATAAGAACCTCGGTATATTTGGAACGTAAAATATTTCCAGTGTGACTTCATTCATTGTTGCCATGTACAGCATGTATCATTAGTAAACAATACTGTGCATTGTTCATAAATATCTTGGTCACGAAATTACTAAATTCCACATTAACTATATTTCAGTATGTCGCTGTAGGTCGAGTAGATGAACAAAATACTTTTAATGAATTTAAAGAATAGAATATATAAGTAACATTATACCATACCAGTTTATTAAGTAATTTAAACCAACCCATCGACGATTAAGTGCAACTCAGGAATGCAAAAGGCAGTTCATCCGCTTTGTTGCACTTTACGGTCATAAAGTTTCTCATTTATTCTATGACATAGTAATAATAAGTAATCTTCTACAACTTAATTGTTAGCCTTACCCCAATACTGATTGTTACGTGTTAAAAATGAAGTCTTTGATAACCGATATAAAACCTAGTTGTGACTACCTTTAAATTTAGATAATATGCTAGCAATGTTGAGTAAAGCCGATATGTTTTTAAATTCTATAATTCATTCATGCATATGTGTGATATTGCTATTGGAATATGTATGCAATAGTCGTGTTCTCGTGTTGTTGAATACGTTGAAACGAATTTCCGGTTTAAGCAGTAACCATGCTTCCTGTTTCTTCAATTTGAATGTCACCACACGCGGCGCGAACGCATGAAGCATATCTGCTACTGCTACTATGTAAATACAAACTATAGTATATTATAACTGCATGCATACATCAGCCTACCAAATATTTAAGGTTTGTAATATTTTTTTAGAATACAAATGTCTCTTTGAATTATCTTTGTTAACCACTATTTTTGATCATTCGTTCTATATGGTGTCAGTATGTCATTATTATATAGCTACATGTTACATGTGAAAGGAAATCATATTGACTTAAACTATTCAGCAAACTGAGGCCTGCCAATGAGGAAACAAAGAAACCCAGAAGAACAGATGTCGCGCTTCGCATCGCATCTAGGTTTGCAAATGCAAATTCTTAGCTTCAAAAACTGTTCAATAGTCCATCGTGAAGCACATTAAACACCCGTAATAAATTATGCATATTCAAACAGGGCATAAGTAATTGAATGCATTACAAGTTCAAGAAGCTACCTCGCAAATTTGATGAATTATTTGAATTTTTGTATAGTAAGGTTTACACATTTTCTGATAAATGTTATTTGGATTCTTAAGTGTGGAAATAATTCCTATAATTAGATGAACCAACGAGGCACTTTTACAAAGTAAGTAATTACACAATCAAATAGAAATCTAATACAAATAGTATATGGTAAACATAATGTACACGATAATGCTGCGCAAAGAAACCAGTGCAGTTGTGTGTTGGTGTGTCCAAACTGTTGAAGTAGCTGTAATTAAATCTAGTAAATTTATAACCGTGCTTGATTCAATTAATAACTTTAATTACTTGTAATTTTGAGGGTTTAGGTAAACATCAAGTTGTTGAAATCATCGTTCATTACATTTTGAGACAATACAACTTTTTTATGCTTAGGCTGACTATTGTATGTCGAAACCCATTGTATTTCACGTAATTGTGCGTTATTTACGAAAATTGAGTTGTCAGGGAAAATAAAAATCGACAATGAGAGAAATCACTCTTTAAACTTAAACCTAAGAAAAACAAAGAACTTCTGCTTACAATCTACAATGTATGTAATTTTGGAGGAGAGCTCTCTGTGCTCGAAAATATAAGGACATTATATTTTACTCTTGGAATGATGAGTATTTTGTCCATGTGCGTTACCGTACGCAACGTGTGTAATTGTCATTACTCACTAGTTTATGAAAGCAAACGTAATTTAAAAGCAGATGTCAACAAAAAAATGCAAGTAAATAAATCACGCTTCTGAATGCTTCGACAAGTTCGTAAAATATGCGTTACATGTTCAGTGACTATGCGAAAACAGAAGCAACGGCAGTGAGATTCATCGTGGCCATATGCACGGCGATTATTTGTGAATTAGTCGAAAAGCACGCTCGATGTGTGTTTGATAGGGTCCTGTTGAGTCCTGCAAATGCTATGCAGCACCAGTACGAGACCGTGTGTACCGGTGTGAATGACCGTCACTTCCAGAGCGTGCTGGGTTGCGTGCCTCTTTCGTTCCTCCGGCATGCTGTGTGCGCTGCGGGCCGCAGCACTTCGCCGTGAGTACCGGGAGATACGAGCGCCGATGGCAAATACGACGGGCAAAAAAAATATCGCAATAATAAAGTTCACGAGTTTATAAAGCAGAACTGATGATCCGTATAAAAGTCGTTAGAATCATGGCGGAACATTCGAAGGCGATCAGGAGCGAATCAATGCGCACCGGTTGTGATGCAGAAAGATACCATTTCTTCCATCTTCTGGGTAAGAACATCATCCTCACAGACCAACATGCTACATGGGACATTACGTTGTATCTAATACGTGTATGCCTGTTGCAGGAACCGTAGCATCAGTGTTTGAATACAAATGTAATCAAAATGTTGTTAATTGACAATATTTAAACAATGTAATATTCCATGAATTTTTGAGCTTATCTCACCCAAGCGTCATGTATGATTTATATGATATAAATGTTATCAACGAGAATATCAAATTGTGAGTATTCCAAGTTTTACTTGAATCGAATATTAAAACCGCCGATATTCTATCTATAACAAACAACAGTAATAAAATAAAGTCCTGAACTTTCAACGCATTCCAATTACATATTTCATTTACAATTACAATGCCATTACTCAGAGATCATTATCTGCTTACGAATTAAAATGCCTTAATAACTGGATAGCAGGATGGAAACATAAGCACGTGTAAGGTGTAAAGTATAATTGTTCCAATGAATTCGAAGTGAAAACAACAAAACGTTTATAATTGGTCGGCGTGTCTGTAATGCGCTACGAAGTTTTTTAGCGGTAGTCGCTTGCCTTTTAATGTTCTACGTTTATAGCAACGTCGACATTAATTAGTTTATTAATGCTGAATTCACCTCCACATAACAATTGTATTTGCTAGCTGTTAATGTGCGAATTATCTTATCTATTTCACACTTGCATTTAATATTTGCAATATTACTTTTAAAAAGCAACTTTCGATACATTTATTTATAGGACTTTTGAAAACAGATAATTATGTACCTATATTATATGCATGTGAATTATTCCAATATGTGCGCGTACGGATTTTTAGAGAGAAGTAAATACTGATTGAACATTATTCCCTATATCATAATTAAAACAAAAAATGCGAACGCACTTATTTATCGTGAAGAAAAGAGTACTACGATTTCATTGTTTTGTAGAAACTAAATGCGCATAGTCATACAATACCTTTTTGAGCGAAAGCATATGAGCCAACCACAGCTCAGCTAGCTTTATACGGAGTTCGGTTAACTACAATAAGTTGTTTAAATAATTAAACGAATGGGCACAGTGCACGGTGAATAAAATCTCTGAAGGCGAACTTGCGTATGCGGAGAGTTTCATTGTTATTGTAAAAATAATCGTAATCGTTGCTCATTTAGGTGGGTGTAAGTACGACAGCAACAGCAGCTTTCACTTACACTGCAATTATTGACAAAAACACATTTTAACAAAATTATTTACACCTAATTTATTTGCTTGTAAGACATTTCATGATAAATGCCTCATAAATTTGGTACTCATCAATTTCATTTGAGGAGACCACTAACGTGAATGTAGTTTCCTTATTAGAAGGTTTCAAAACATTAAACGTACATAAAATCCCCGAATGTAGTACTACTTTCCTGTCGTGTAAACGTGAAGCGTTAAGAGTATAAGTAAAGACACGACTCGTTTAAATTTGAAAGTACAATGCAGAAAGGATGTGCAACGTTCTTGCGATCATTGAAAGTTGTGTAATAGAATTAAATGCCTGTAAAGCTGTTTCAAAGTTTCATTCAAATATAATAAATCCCGAAACTTGCTTTTACTTTCAACTTAAACGAGGCGTGCAAGCAAAAGCTAAAGTATATACTTTAATCACACATTGAAGTTTTGAGTCATTAGAATATAACGATGTTAAAACTCCGCCATGGCCCTGTATAATATTGCCGAATAGCAAAAGGCAAAAGTCAGATTGATTTGGTAAAAGTTCGCAGCAGTTCGAAGTGTGCCAAACCAAAGGTAGAGTTGTAAATGTCAGCGAATTTATGCTGATAAAAAGGTAACGATGCCTTTTTACTTCATCATATCGTTCCAATAAACTTATCTATACTGGCTTTTTAAAATGCCTACCTAATCTGCAGTTTCACTCCTAGTGATATCATGCACAAAGTGCTTATTTACACCGTCATGTCAATTGTTCTAACGAAACATATACACACCTCGCTTTCTGGAAAATCGAATTGCGACGCAATCTTGGTATACAGTTCCTTCACGTTCGAAAATCCAGACACGAATACCGTTGGCGAACCATGCGCCAATTGACAAGTGAAGACCAGGTTGGTGCCTTTAACTGCATCATTGCTCTTCTGCTGATTGGCTTGATTGTTGTTCTCCACACGATTTGCCAGTACATCAGGCACAGGGCCTCCACCAGTCGGCTTCGGCTTGTTCTTCTTAAACATGATTAAATCCCTCGCCTAATCGAGAAAAAAACGTGGAATCCGACGCGCAGCACACCAACGCAAAGCACTAATGAAATATCATTACAGGCGATCAGCTCGCTAGCGTTATCACACTTAACAGCGCAGATATAATATGGGTTATCAGCGTGCTATCAGGTACGTACACAATTTTTTATATCGTTGGGCGATAACGAGCTACACATGTAAAACTGTTCATATCACATCTACCACAGCACACACAAGCATTAAAGCTGTACTTCTCGAACAAATTTATTTGTTATCTAACGTTGACTCAGAGTAGCCGGACACTTGAGTACAAGGTACGCCTGGTACCTGCGCGAGCGATATTGAATTAATACATGCTGAGGCCACTCAATGCGAACATTACGGAGGCACAGCGGTCGTGCCGACGACTCCAAGCACACACACTGACTATACTCGCTCGGCGATCACGAGTTGTTGGATTGCCGTACCTGCGAACGCCGCAAACGTGCGCTCCGCGGACGGCAGTATAGAAACCAGAGGGACAGGTGTAATTAACTGCGAGCGCTGCAAGCTCATGCCGCTCGCTCTATATTTCTTTCCTACATTCACATGATTCCCTCGCAGGCATATGCATCCATGAGCAAAGCGCGATTACATGCGTCTACTACCGAATTAAGTCACTTCGGCATAATCCTTCGTTTACATGCATCACTTTTATAACCCGGGATGATGCAACGTCAGCAAGAACACAAAACAGCATTTATTTGTTGATTTTCTACATTTTCTTCAATAACAACGTCAATAAATTATTCATTTCCTTGTGTACACAAACATACGTATTTACAAATTTATATAGAATATGACTAGCGGACAAAAACATGACTAAGGTCCGGGTCCGGTAATTTACAATATCGCACATAAATTAATTATTTTTCCCACTTGCCACTCCATGTTATACTGCTCTGGTCCAAAATGTGTGTTTTGCAGTTTCAAACAAAATAGATGCACGAAAGTTGCAAGATGCTCAATGTCTGGATTTAGTTTACAAGCACTACAATTTTCTAAAACAAAACAAAAATAAATTAATGCAAATTAACAAAATCAGTTCGGTTAAGTTAGTAGCATATAAAAGTAAAAAATCAAAACTGAAACGATTCAAAGCTGTCAATCTTGACCATAAAAACAAATCAAATATTATAGAATTAATCATTCCAAACACAAGTTAAGACTAGCAGCAAACTCAACTACAAAACTACATACTTCTTGGGCATAATCTCAGAATATAAACTTTAGATATGGTGAATGACGACGGTTCCGTCTCTCTCTCAATTTTCTACGCGTTCATAATCATTAAAATAATTGTACCTGTTTTCGATCGCCTGTTCTCTGTGTTTGATGTATGACAAGAAAACATTGTATACCATTGTTACAAAGTTAATGTACAAAACTTGATACTGCACTGGTAGAAAATAAAAGTTAATGAATTGTGTAGGTGGCCATACACTCCAATCAATCTGAAAAATAAGAAATTGTAATGCATCATATGCAACCAATCCTACACATATCCTAAGCCAACAATTTCAAATGGTGCAATTAATAAAAAGTTTGTGCTTACAAGGTAAACTTCCACAAATTTTCCGTTAATTTCCTTGGTACATTCTTGTACATTCTTCCCCTCACAAACACCCATGCCATAGAAGAACCAGGCAATGCAGACAGGTGACATTATTAACTGATCCAATAAAATTTTCTTCGTTATTGAAAATAGGTTCCTTTTTGGTATATAACTGTCCAAATATTTATAGAAGTAATGATGTAATGGGCCCATTGTCAATCCAACAACAAACATTCTAGCTAAAAATGCATAATAATAATTATAACAAGGAAATACAAATTAGAAATATTATGAGACTTACTTAATCTTGCCCAATCATATCTCTGAGCCATCATGTGTCTTCTATATTCAATTTCTTGTTGAGCCATGTCACCAATGGCCATGAGTATTCCAGAGGTAAGTGTGTTCGTTATAAATAAATACTTTCCAAATACATCATTGAATAGTGTGCCACCACGGATTTGGGTTGAAATTTTAGGTACTTGTCTGTATGCTTCTCCTTTGACAGTTCGCACAATTTGTGTAATTGGTAAGCGACACTTTAGTAGAGAAAGCATCTTGCTTTCAGTTATAATTTAATAATTTCCCAAAGAACAGAAATAAGACAATTTCTTGAAGGTTACGTAGGTGCAGTCACTGATCCTATGTTTGTATTCCACATTTATGCACTTTTTAGGTTTATATTTGGGGACGAAGAGCCGAAACTCGTGTGGCAACTATTCATATTTTACTGTAGCCTATTTTTGAACGACATTGTGCTCAACTAGGTCCTGCAGGACCTTTCAACTAAAAATGACAAGGAACGATCCTTGTCGTTCAATGTTGGTTTCATTTCAATTTTGTTTTGCGAGCAGTGCGCATTACGCCATCTATTAATGAGGTGCAAAATACTCTAACATTTTACACATTTTATGAAATGTAAAGATAGGTGGCGGCACAATGAGCAAATTTGAATTAAAATAATAGAAATAATTTTGTATCAATTATAAACGAGAACATAAACAATTGAAATACAACTTATTAATTATTATTTATTAATTGCAATTATTTTAAGTTGTAAAATGCACATTGAGCTATAATTCAAATAAAATTGCTAAATCGATCACTTTTTACGACTTACTTTAAGACAATAGATTAGTAGTTTCAATGTAATTTCTGTCCGCACCACCGTTAGTTATTTACGTACGAATTCGGTCTGGACAAAGATGTATGTGTGGGTGCACGTAAGCATCCCCGTTCCGGTCTTAAACACTTGGCAGATAGGACGGTAAAATAGATCGAGATGATTGTCGGATGAGGAGGAAGGACCAGTGCCGGCTATTTTATAAGCTGATGGTGTGGGAAAATGTGCTATGCAAGTACTTTGCTAGGAGTACTTTAGTCCCACGCAAACGATCCAACTTCTCGGACAGTGCACGATTCGCACAACGGCTTTGATATAATCGGGCTTTAGGCGGAAACCGGAACACCCAGCGCGTGCAGATATCTGGATCCTGCAGCTCCTTCGCCATTAAATAGAATACAAATATGTTTCCAATGGTGTCTCTTGCTGACGGGCGCTCGCAAGGCTCATGGTATGTGTATGAGGAGAGCATGCAAGTTTAAGGTATATGCTTCCCTCTTTCCGCAAACTGTTAAATTCTACGTATAATATTTACGTATCCATTGTATGCATGATGTAAACATGTTTGTTAATATCGTATTAGTAGATTGTAGATTCTAATATAAATTGGTGCAGAACTAAATTCCAAAAAATAAAAAACGATCCTAAAAGTTGCTCAAAATACCGAATGCTTTTAACGTGCTATAAAGGAGCACCCAGTTATGCCCGTGATGTTATAACGAAATTTACTTTAGGCGTCTGCATATTTCATTGGCGGATATGAATTATTCATGCGAAAGTAAAAATAAGAAAAGCGAACGGTCCAATCTGAGTGTAAAAGCACAATGGACACATAATTAACACAATGTCGCTTACGGAGTTAACTTGTCTTCCGCGTGGGGTTGGGTAGTTTAAAAGTTCTGCGTTTTAGCATCGATTGAAAGTGCGAAATGTTCGTTGCTCCTTTTACCTCTTTTGTTAATTTTAATGACGGCGTGGTGCGGCAAGTCAGCCGGGTAAAGTAACGATTTAAACAAAAACAAAGTACTTTTACTGATTATGATGTCTACTATAGTCTAGCTTTTTCGAACAAAGTATTAAAAATGGGACAACACTGTTTATTTTGTACGTAATTTTATTTACTTCTTGACTGTGGAATATTATAATTATTGTTACTTATAAAATATACTTGCCATCCTTTGGTTAACATTTAATTGAAATTTTGAATAGTTGCCAAGTGTATTTTTCTAAAACAAATTGTCTTGAAAAACAACAATAAAATTAAATACAAAACGTTGAAGCACACAAATGAAATTTGAAATACGCGTTCTTAATGGTGAAAGGCAAATATTTAATGCATAATTCAAATGCATTAAAATCATGATCTGCGCACGAAGAATCGTTCGTAAATTGTTCGTTTTCCATGCATGTTTAGATTGTTACCAAGCTCTGATCAAAACACTGAAAAAAGTACAATGAAGATCAAATTGGAACTACTTCGACCCACGCTTTTGCGTAACACTCTTTAAAATATACGCAATTTTCTGGTTTCCAAAGCACACTAGAATATGATCGGTTTAATTGTTTACAGATAAACACTGGTTATTTGTATTGTAATAAATTTTGTTCGATATTCAGATCCATGTGGCGCACTCCGGTTCGCGTCGTAATTTTAAGA
>JAODGB020009220.1:0-10430 GCA_027574905.2 Earota dentata | reverse complement strand
GTAACGCGGCTTCCAATCTCCCAATGTTCCAATTTCAATGTTTAAATATTTACTGCATTTGGCTGTGCCAATTTTTAGTTTTTTTTTGTTTTTTCTGTTGGGTTTTCCGGGAAAATTGTGGCACGTGTATAAATCAAGTTGTGCTTGAAGCCTGGATCAAGCGCACCATGCGGCACATCTCCAAATATTTCACTTTTCACCAGCAAATCCCCGCACAGCGCGCAGCGCCTGCCACTGACAGACGAGTCAAGAGAACGCCGAGAGCTTTATCGCTTTTCGCGCCGTGTGTTTACAACCAATCATATATTGAAATCGCCGCGAGTCATGAATTTTATAACTTTTCCCAGCGCCGGACCACACGCCACCACGCTAACCGAACGCATTAAGAATAGCCTCTCAGCTTCATGCGACACGTAAACACAACAAATGAAATGTGTGCGCCGGAGCTTTCGCGAATGGCGAATAAACAAACCGCAAAGTGCTGCGAGCATGAGCTGCAGCCAAATCTCATCAATGTTTATGGCGCATGCTCTTTTATTTACTTGAGCATTCCCATTCAATTCAATACATTAGAACATAAATTTGAAACTCTTCCAGAAGTCGCAGCTCGCAAGGAGGAGCGATTTTTGGCACTTGGCACATAGTTTGCAATGCAGAATTAATTCTGTTTACTTTTCCGACTGCAATTCCAACCCACTTTTTACATAAATTTGAGTTCAGCAGGTGCTTAAACTTTGAGTCTTTGAGGTCTACGCGCAGAACTTGCGAAAACTTCCCTTCCCAGGGAGTCGTAATTATTTGCGGGGAATTGCAGAACAAACAACTTGGTTGTGGTTCGTGCCGAACGCCGTCTGAAATAGCATTATTACGCGCATACGTGAGCCCCGCAACTCCCATAACTCCCGAACAGTTGGAATCTATTCCCACCCACCCCCAACACGCAAAACGCTCAGCATCCGGCGCTGCGTGGTCGCCATTCGCTGTTAATCAAGCACCGGATATCTAATTCCCTCTGATTTATAAACGCCCATTGAAACCGAAAACCTGAAATTGAAATTTTACATTTCACCTTGCGGTGTGTGGTGAGTGGTGAATGGTGCGGTAAACTCAAAGTATTTCCTTTGATATTTCTCTCCATTGCTTGCGCCCGGCGCCTGTTTGTTTGGGTGTGTGTGAGGACTGAATTTCCGCCGGAGGTCGAAGGTTGTGCGTTGTGCGTTATCGCTTAATTCGAAATTATCCAGTATCGATTTTGCACTTTACGCCAACATTTGCTCGCGCGGGCGCGTCTAAGAATACATCCATTTCGGCGGGCTGTGGGGCTGTAAACGAGCGGTGCGGTTTGGTAGCGCCGAAACCGCGCGCACTTCCGGTTATAAATATGTCTCCCGCGAGGACGACATCGCCCGAAAAGCGCCCCGAAGCGCGCCCGAACCTTCTGGAAGATTAAAACCGAATTTATTAGCAGCCGAAGCACAACGCGGCGCTTTAAAACCACCCACTCCACTCCATCGGCCGGAAAACACAAAAGTTTAATTGAAAATACATTCATTTTCGGGATTTGCACAAACAAATAAAACAATTCAGCGCCGCAGAGGAGGGAATCGATTTTGGTCACATGCGCACATTGCACAGAATTCAAATGCAGACACAACGCGAAATTAATCAATCCAACAAAATAATAGGAATTATTTTTACACTGGGCACTTTTTTGGGGGCTTTTCTTGCTTCTAAATCTTTTAAGGTTGAGTTTAATTCGAGCCAATTGAAAACACATCCTCCGGCGTTATGCAAATCGCGAAATATGCAAATGGCGTTCGAATTCATTTTCGTCTCCGCCCCGCTGGCAATGTACAAGACGAAAAACCAGCGACAGGAAGCCAGACAAAGATTTGCCGTCTCTCCGAGTGATACTTATTTAATTTCCACGGCGCGGTAATTGCGCGCGGAGTGGCGCGAATGCCAAGACCGGTTGAGCATTTCCGGTTTGGAAATCTGGCGCAAAATCCTACAGAAATACCCTGAATAATAAAAAAAGGTTGCAAAGCAGCTTAGCATAATGGTAAAAATTCATTATTGACTTGTTCTGTGTTGAATTTTGCTTGTTGGATATTAGAAAAGCTCATTTTTGCCGTTTTCGGCGTGTTATCAAAGCCTTGCCGAAGAATGAAAGTGAATTTTAGATCAAAGCGACGGCGACGGCGAGATTTTCGTCCGCACGGTTGGTAAGAGCATCGGCGGCGGAAGCTAAAACAATTCCTAATTTAATGCGCTCGCTTTTTGAAATTTAATTTTCCGAGAGGGTGTGTCTTGTGCTTTTTTCGGTGGTTTGCTTTGGGGAAATTTCATCCTGGGTTCACGTGCGATGTGATTTCGTGCACACTTTCCGAAATTATCTACCTATAGTGTGAAATACCAACTTTAATGGAATATTAATTGGCGGTTTGTGACACACGTCGAAGGGAACGCCGAGGGGAAACTTTTCGTGCCGCCCCCGCGATTCATTCGCAGCGCTACATCCACGATACGTACGTGGTGCGTTCACTTAGAAATAGCGCCCTCTGCGAAACTTTCCAGTCATATTTCGCGCAGGCGAACAGCGGAAGAATGTGAAAACTTTCCTGCTCGAAGAAAGCGGAGCAAAATTCATTTCCACACGAACTCCACCGAGAGCACCGAGTGACCGAAAGATGTACGATGAATGAAAAAGGACACCCAAATATGTAATTAAAGATATCAAAAGCTCCATCAATGTGATTTTTTACAATTTCGGGTGCTGGCAGTCGGGTGCAAATGAGCTATATTATAAATTTTTTGCCACGTTGGACATATTTAGTGTTTTTGATATTTGCGCCGTGCCGGGCAATTTTTTCCTAGTTAGCCATGTGCTACACGCTGCACGGGTGGGTTTTATGTTTGGTGCATTACTATTGCCTCGTTGGCCGCCTCCGGGGAAATAATTACGCGCCGAGTTTGCGCCACACTAGACACTACAAGTCGCAACTAACAAGTGCGCTCGGGGGAAAAAAGCGAGAAGCGCGCGGGCACTCGCACAAATGGGAAACTTTTCTAGGTGAATGGTTGCCGCTGATGGCGCTGTCGCTGTCCGTTTTAATTTTTGCTCGTTCCCGGCCGACGATCACGTCCGACGGGCCCGACGGCCGCGACGGCTTTCATTAAACCTAGTCGCTGGGACGAGCTAAACTCCCTCCGCAAAGCTGCAAAACGAAATATAACAAAATGTTCTAGTTTTCAAAACTTGGCGCTTTTTTAAGTTGCATATTTATTGGACAGATGTCGCTACTGTACATTGCAACATTTAAATGAACTTTAGTGACAAGACTTGTTGTTTTTTGGTGATATTATGTCATGAAGTATTTGGCACAACAGTCGGTAGAACCGGGAATTTATGAAAGTGCCAAATGACAATGTAATTCCGCTCGCATTTAGCTCTTTAGTCGCGCTCGCGTAGCCCCTGTTGTGCACTCTACACGCTCTACACGTTTCACACTCGCGCGCGCTGCGCATGTAGTGTTGGTGGCCTATACTCTACTCCTACGCGGCGCGTTGAGCACGTTTCTTTGCGTTTGATGAATTTAAAGCCACAACTTTAATAAGCTTTTAATATCCTCCGGGCCGGACGCAGTAAACTATCCCCCGCACCCTTAATTTAATGCTTCGAATATAAACTCGGGATGACAATGCCTCTTGTGTGCTGTACTGTTGTGCGATGAGTATCATGGCGGCAAGCGGTTCAAACTAAACTGGGACTTACTCTTCGTAACTTCGAATTTCGAATTTCGAAATGTGATATTTCCAGTCTAACATATGCCGTCTTAACGCAAAGTCAAAAGTTAAATGTTTGACAAGAGCCTCCGAACATCGAAATTTGAATGATGCACATTTGGTCCAAAAGTTAAACAACAATCTGCAGCAAGGATCAAAGCATCAAAATTGTGCAAACACTTCCAGGACATGTAAATAATCATACGGCAGCTGAAGTTATGTTGATTTTGTATTTGCTGCGCGCCCTGTGAGCTGTGTACTTAAATAGCGCATTTAAATGTGATCCAATTCAATGCCGGCGATATTGCAAGTGGATTGATTTGATTCAATGACGCCCAAGCCACTTGACGCTTGCAGGTTTTCCCATTCAGCTCATTCAGCGCACCGCCCTCCGACATTGCGCATGCAAATTCGGTCCTAGGAAAATCGCCAGGGCAATAATAATCTGAACAATGGCGATCCCGCGCACTTGCCGCGACTCTCGACGTCAAATAAGCCCGCCGCCGCCGCGCGCTGTTCTATTGAGGAGGAGTGGGCGGCGGGGCGGGGGGTGCATGCGGGCGCACGAGTAGGTACACATTGAGTACACACCAATGGCCGAGTACACAGTGCGCACAAAGAAGAAACTCGACATCGTCGTTCACATTGCTCTCGCATGCATTGGAAATCGATTTTCCACCCTCGCCAGCCCCCCCGGGGGCGCCTAGCTTCAAGTGAGGTTAGGTGGGACGGGGCTAGGACAATGTTTGCCTGATAGTCGACAAGCCAACGAACACATGTGCGCATGGTACATATTTATAACACTAATAAGCGTTGTGAGACATGAGATTTTGAAAAAAAAAACGAAAAATCAATTTTGCGGTACTTGAGCAATGTGAGTAAAATTAAAAATGTAAGCATTTGGGGGTAAATTATTCATACCGTCATTTAGCATGTTGTTCACATGACAGTTGTGAATGTAATCCACGTTCAGCGCGTGCCTGCTACTGTTGCCAAATGCGTATTTAACGATTCAGGTATTTTGCCTCCTGCTCAATGCTCATTCATTTTATGCTCAAATTCCTGTCGCTATCGATTCCAACGCCCCACCCCCCTACCCCCCACCCACCCCGCACTTGCGAGTTTGCTCGGCATGGCAGCACCTTCATGCTCGTTTCCATTGTCCCTTTTATTTCGCGCATTTTCCACTCGATCGTCCTCTTTTGCGTTGTTCGGTTTCTTTCGCTTCTGTGCTGATCACTGCGATAAACAATTCCGGCTTCGTGATCAATAATGCCATCGTTTGAATTCACATTACGCCATGAATACGCTCATGCATTATTTATTCTTGGATTTGTTCATATTGCAATCGATTTGAACAAATATTGAATTGCGCATGGATTCCAATCGTAAGTATATTAAATTCACTTTATTATTTTTGCTAAGTGCGCAGGTAATTTTCTATTATTGCCGACGAAAAGCGTACGCCGATGTGAAGTGAACTGGAGCGAGGGGTAGGAATGTTTGCACGTGCTCGCGACGAAAAGAGAAAATAAGTTGATTGGAACTTGAATTCCGCCCAGCGATTGGGAAAATGCGCGCCGTCCAGCAGTAACGGTCCAGCCGAGTGTAAACCTTTCAATTATCTGTGTTCCTGGCGTTTTAATGAAAACGCAATTCAAGCGTTTCGGCAAATAGTTGCTAGTTTTGTTAAATGCAGTATATTGCACAAAGCGCGCGGTGTTAATTAGGTTGCCTAACGTGATATTAAGAATGAAGAAAAATACGCGGGCAATGTTTTCTCCCCCTACAAGTACAAACAATTTAATTACTTTATTACATTTATATTTACATGCAGTATGGGAGGGGGCTTTGTGTATTGTGAATATGATGAAACTACAAGGGCGGAAAATGCTCATCTCGGTGCGCAAACAACAGAGCCGTTCCCTGTTTTTTTCCCCAGCTGCGTAACCTTCGGTCCCCAAATGACGCTGCACAAACAAACACATTCAGATGCGGATGCGAAGGCGGCGGAGGTGGTTACTGCCGCCAACCGCCAACCCCACCAACCCGCGAACAAAATATGCTTTTGTTGCATGGAATTCATTTTGCCGCGCCCGCATCCTTCGCGCATTTTTCCATGTTTATTATCTCGGCTCTCACATGAGTTAGTCGCTATTTTAAATTTAAAATTTAATCAAAATCAACAAGAACTCTCCCGAAGAACAAAAACAGTAATACAGAACAAAATGTATGCTTGAAATAATACTGCGCATGGTTTCATTTCCAAACGGAATAAAAACACACACAAGAATACGGCAAAACGATCAATGCTTGTGTTCTGCTCGCATATTTAGGGCAAATTAAAATGGTACACTCGAAAAATTATTCCGTCCGTATGAAATTATAAAAATATATTGAAATTTCCATTCGCGGTGGCGAATGTCAAACGTGTAATTGTCCCGACCGGGCGGCGATTATGTAAACCTAGCGCTGCTGCTGCTGTTTGCGTTTTAATTTCAGATGGAAAATTAACAAAAGGGTGGCAGCGCGAATTTTAATTATGCAAAGAGGCGCCCCCGCGCAGAAACAGTTTGCGCTCTCAATTTCACAATTAGCCGCGCATTCGCGCATTCAAGAAGCTATTTACTACGATTCATCGTTACCGATGGATTAAACGTTAATTAATTTCCGTTCGATCGCAGCGCGCCTTAGAGCTCAAACAAATTCAATTAAGTTTGCGCGGAACGCAGGACGCAGGACGCAGCAACGTGGAAGATGAAAATTCTGAATTTAAAATTTAATATTGAATTTTTTATTTTATATTGCGCATGTGAGCTAAGTGGACTATACATAGGGATGATTATCCTTTTTATGTTGGAGTGGAGCAGCTTTTGCTCTTGAAAGCTTTGCAGCTTAGGGAAAAAATCAATTTGAAATTTTAATTTTCACAATTTATTGCCGCACATTTCCATTGAGATTATCCCCATAATTTTTCCTGTCTCATCTACATTACATTTTTGCTCCTCGTGGAGAATCTATGGTGGCATGTCGGCCATATGTTTCCCAAGTTATTCCCTGTTGTAATACGCAGGGAGCGACGCGAAGAAAACACTATTTTATGTTGATGTATGCAAGACACAGAATTTTATACACCACATCACTTTCAATGTCTTTTGACGTGAGCCTGATGAACATTTCCTTGGAAACGTTTAACACTTCTTATAACTGAAATTTTGCTCAGTAAAATGAATTTTCTGTACCTCGAGTTGTTGTTTATGACGTTTGTACATCAAGGTTCTCAGGTAGAAAATTCTGTTTCAGTTGCAACTTGAAAGTTTTTCCCGTGTGCGGAAATTGGCCAAGTTGTGCTGTACAAATGCGCAATGCGACGGACGTCAAGTGCACATTTTTAATATCGCATCGAGCACGAGAATATTTGTTTCGCTGTTCACTGCTCCCGGTGAGCTACCCCTACGAGACTCTGAGAGAGTTTAATTAGAAAAATTTCCTGCTCCCTTCCCAGGAAGTCGCAAGGACGCTCTGGAATAAATTGCTTTTCAGCAGTGCTTCGCTTCGCCGAAATTATTAGTACTTTTCATTTATTAAAGAAACAACTCGTGCGCACAGATAAAAATAATTGCGGGTACAAATCAAAACTTTAAATAACGCCACAAATTCTTATCATTTAATCAAATAATCATGTTGTAGCTGTTTCCAAGTGGGTTTTTCGTCCTTTCAGGCCGGAAAACCAAACAATTCGCGTGGATATTAAAAGCTCCGGCACATTCAATTGTTTGCAAAGTTGAATTTGAAAACAGAATATCACAATTCAACAACTTGGGGAAAATTTTATCTTTTGCTCTGTGGTAGCTGCTGGTGGGCTTTGCAAAGTGGTCATATTGTGAATATCATTCTAGGTTTGCCTCGGGTTTGAGGCCTGCAAATCCGCCCAGCCATCGAACGCGATCTCCGCCGACGTCGCCGTCCCCGCACTTCATCTCGTTTCGCCTCGAGGGCCGAGCAAGGGGCGTTTTATTATTTTGTTTTCCATTACGAACCAACATCGAAATGGCCCGGATTCGGCGGTATAACGTACGCCACACTTGCGCAGGGTTATGTGTGCAGTGAGGTGTGCGCGGAAGGAGTGTTAAAGGTGGAACGGTCTTCAAAAAGCACCTGAATATCGTAAAACGAACAAATGCGAAATGCGAAACGAGAAGCGCGAAACGTGAAACGTGCACAGTGAGCGCATAAACTCAGAATACACGACAATTCGCTTCGTCCGCCGAGGGGGCTAGGAATCGGTCTATTTCTACTTTGCTCGCATTTATCTCCGGCGAAGTGGATAATGGATAATGGATCATGTTTAAACGCTTTCGTATTAAATATGACGCTATAAATCTGGTTAAAAACGCAACATTGTGTGTGTTGTGTTCGCCCAAATTCAATAAATAAGCGCCGTGTTGGACGTGGTGTGAATAATTGATGGCGTCAATAATATTCGATCTTTCCGCCCCCCATGGAACTCGAGCCTGTGCAAACAGGATTCGATTTACGGCGCTCGGAGGCGAGGTGATGAAAAAATAATTGTGCAATGTATCCGCTTTTTTGGCTGTCGCACGTGGTTGCCATCAATTCGGGCTGCCTGCTTTCGTTATTTAATCGACATTATCTTCACTCTCAAAATGTGCCAAAAAATGTAGAATTTGCATCCTGCTGGGCAAAATGCTTTTCTTTAACACAGAAAACATGAAATATACTAATGTGAAAGCTCATAAATTAGATTAACTATATTAATTTTTTATTTTTGTTAGATTTATACGTTTTGGAACACTCTGTATGAGTGTAATGCGCCATTAATGTACGACTTTGTTCAGTTCTTCGTTTGTTTTTATGCCGCTGGCCATCGCAGCAACGTTTTCTATATATTTTCACATCCGGCCGGCCGCGATACCCGTCGCTTTAATATCTGCGACGTGTTCTTTTCGTCATTTAATCAATACCTATATTCGGCACTACGCGCCCTTGAATGCGCTCTCATCCCTGCGGCCTAAATACCTACCAACGCAGAAACACACTCGGTTCGCAACCAAACCCTCTATACACATTCATATTCACAAAAAATATATATTGGAGAAGAAATATTCTACTATTCCACTTTACCATTATCCGCAAATTTTTCGGGTTCTGGGGTTCATTTTACGACCCATACTCTATTCTCGTCGCGGCAGCAGAGTGAGGTTAGGTAAGAACACAACCTTTACTGTCGCGGCCATTTTGCACGCTTTTATCGTGTTGACTTTCGTGTCGAACCAAGAACGTCGTTACCGGCCCCACAGCTCAAGATGCTAAAAAACGATACGGGTATAAGTTGTCAAATGTATCCATCAATATGAATCGAAGCGAGGCGCGAAGCACAGGCGATGAAAACGAAGTAAAAACCACGCGGCGAAATGAAGTGGCTGGCAAATACAGAAAAAAAAATTGATGAACTGTAGTAGGCGAGAGAAAGAAAAAAACGCGGTGCATATGTAGCGAGTATAACGAGCACAACGGCACATGGCGACGCTTCGAGAATGATCCATCAATGTCGACATCAATCGACATGAATTTTCATTTAAAGTATTCAACTGTAAACTCGTCGAGTTGAGGAAACAAATAAAGCGCAACGCATACTTCTGAGGGGTAATTTTTACATTTTACATTTCTTGTTGAAACTCATCAAACAGTTTTTTCGATATGAGGGCGTAACTTGTTTTATATAAATTTGTAGTTTTGCATCGGCCATCGAACTGTAGCGGTCTTTCAGCCGAGGACTTACACCTGTCTCTGTAACTATGATGTTTACGGTTGGAAACATACATATCTATTAAATAAAGTCGACGTACATTTTTCTCCCGGCACGCCATAAAAAAAAAACCTTCGTATTTTCCGAACGCTTCGTCATTTTTAAAGTTTCTATGCATATTCAGATAACGAAAGAGTTGCTCTTTATTGTGCAGCTTAATTTAACACGCTGAAGGGCCTGGAAGTGCCCTAAAATGGATCTCAAAGTTAGGCACCTTTTTGACTGTTTTCAAAACACGCCATGCAAGAAACTTAATATTTCCCGAACGCTTCGTGTTTTAAAAAGTTTGGCAATGTTTTACTTTTTTTTAAACTCGCATTGGAAAATCCTTTTTATTTCCAGAAGCTTCATCCTATTTTAAATTTTCTTGCATATTCGGAATGCCAAAGAGTTGCTCTTTATTCTGCCGCCAATTTCAATTCGCTCAAGGACCTGGAAGTGCCCTAAAATGAACCTCAAAGTTTGGCAATTTTCGGATTTTTTCAAAACACGTCATGGAAAATCCTTCATATTTCCCGAACGGTTCGTCCTGTTTTAAGTTTTCTTACATATTCGGATAGCCAAAGAGTTGCTCTTTACTCCTACGGCAATTTTAATCCTCTCAAGGTCCTGCAAGTGCAATAAAATGGACCTCAAAGTGTGGCAATTTTCGACTTGTTTCAAAACACGTCATGAAAAATCCTTCATATTCGACTTTTTTCAAAACACGTCATGGAAAAGCCTTCATATTTCCCGAACGCGTCGTCCTTTTTTTCGGTTCTGCGCCTATTCGGGTAGCCAAGGAGTTCCCCTTGATCTCCCTACCATTTTTAAC
>JAODGB020009121.1:0-10090 GCA_027574905.2 Earota dentata | reverse complement strand
TTGCCGTTGGTCTTGGGGACGTTGGGGTCGTTGATTTGTTGGGAAAAGCGAGAGTCAGCGATGAATTAAAGTTGCAGCCGGCACGCGAACACCACGCGCACGAAGTGCCTGAAGACCGAAGTAAATAACACATCCCGTACTGGTCCGCTGCATTTTTTTTTTTTTTTGCTTTCTTTAAATCACAGGTGAAGCGCACCGCGCACGCAAGGCAGGCAGCTGTTGCTCTTGTTCAAAGCAAACAATTCGAAAAAATACAACAGTTTACTCAAGCGTAATACATGCAGCTACATCTGCTGACAATTGAACGAAGCACTGTTTCAAGAATTATGAACATTTAACAATAAACAATAAGTTTTAAACTAATAAACATTAAATAATTTTATAAGTTTATTTCCATTTTATGAATTACGAGTCGTGCAATGATGTTACAATGCAGTGGTGTGTTTCCGGTGCTGTGTTTCAGTAATATTTAACGTTTTTTTGTGTTTGTAACGATGCGCATCGATTTGTTAAACTTGAAACAAATGTTGCTATGTTCAAAACGAATGCATACAGGTTTGGGTCATGCAGCGCCATCTGTGCACACAAAGAGAAACTTATAAAAGTTTCAAATATTACATATTTTACTGATTTTATTTATTTTCAAACACTTTTCAATACATAAATGGTGTATTTGCAATCTTGGGAAACCCTTGAATCAAACATTACGCTGCATTTGACGGGTGTCCAATTTTATGCTAGAAACATTTTAAAAACTACTTATTTTACTCATCAAATGTAAATTTGTTGATGAATCATACATCATACGCAAATTCAATTAAAATCGATTAATGCGGATTTGGTCATCATGAAGGACGCGCTGCCCTCACCGCAAGCCAACGCAAAAGGGTGCAAATGCTACGTAATGTTAAAAGGATGGTGAAATCGGGAATAGGCAAAATGCCACCTAAGCCGACCACAAGGGCGAACCGATTACATGATTGCATAATCGTGTATGTATGTATTGCTATTGCTTGTACATCATTGTGATTGCGTCATCAAGGCTGCATGGCTGGAGTTTCGTGGCGTGGACTGCGCGATGTGTTTTCATCCTCATCGCGTTTCAACTTTCAACCGCAGTTGCTCGCCGCTGTGGCCGCAGTTCACCAGACGCGAATCTAACCTAAAATTACACAACAAAAAGTAAATAAACAGCGAAACATCAGAAAACATTCCGGATTGCGGATTAATATAGGCACGATGTACGCAAATCACCCACGAAAACATAACCAAATCGCATAGGTAATGCATGCGTAAAACAGTGCGTTGATTCACCAGTGCGTAACCGGCGTAATCAATCGCTCATCCGGGATATTCTTCGCAGTATCGCGCAGTTTCTATTTTGAGCGCACGATTACATCTCTATTACAACGATTGACGACTCTTTATATTCTATTTATGAATCGCAATTGTGTCGAATTGAAACACTGGTAAGACACTTGAAGTGTGACTTTCATTGCGCACGTAATAGCAGCGCATCGCAATCGAAGTCAAGGCGATTCAAGGCTTTATTTCGACTTTAATTAACTGTTTAGCCATCAGCCAACAGTAGGCAGTTGTCATCGCCTTGAGCTGTTTGCTATTCACTCGTTTTATAGTAAAAACTCTGTATGCAATGCCTTCAAGGTACTAAAACCAAGTAATAAAGTCTCTGTAAACATTGAATATCGATTATCGTAGCGAATAAAAGTAAAACTCCGCAGTCGCTCGTCTACTGTTCTACAAAAAACATCGCGCTCAAAAAAACACATCGCAGGTGTAATAGGCCGCGAAATGTAACGTTATCGATAAGAAATCCTTAAAATTTACCGAAATATATAAAGCACTGATATCAGGTTCAATGTTCGTGTGAAAAAAAACTAGGTTTTAAAGTAAGTAAAGTTGCTCAGTCATAGCGTAAATCGTTCAACAACAAAATCGATTACTTCATACAATACGCACTGATAATCGACGCAAATTTTGTACGAAACTACATGGGTACTTAACACACATGCATATGAATCTGATAAGCATTATCAGTACGTTACAACTGAACCAGACTCTTTCCTTGTATTTCAGTTCACATTTGTGACTTGTGGCCCCTGGACGCCATTCACAGCAAAGCAATAAGCTATCAATGTTGAGACGTGAATAAGACGTGAAGACTTACCAACATCAAGATGAACACGAAGGCAGCGGTTGCAATCGCACTAGTTTACATCGGCTGCGGATTGAACAACGTTTTTCTGGAGTATTTAGTCAGGTATGCACTAGCTTTTGAATCACGACATCTTCATCAATTATGGAAACTTCTAGAATCTTAACGTTAAAACGCACGAAACAAATTGCATTCTGGGTTTAAATAAAAAACAAAGTTTGTTTTTCAATGCTATGGATGATGCGACTTCGTGCTATGCAACCAAACATACATCACTTTTTGTTCCAATTTTGATTTAATGACTTTTGAAATGTTTTAGATTGGATCCAGCCTGTGGAAACCTCATTACTTTCTGCCAGTTTCTCTTCATCGCCATCCATGGCTTCATCACGACGCACCGGTTCGGTACTGTCCAGCCGAAGATCCACATGTCTGCCTACTTCCAGCTGGTGTGCTTCTTTTTCATCACGAGCGTTTTTAACAATTGGGCGTTCAGTTTCAACATTCCCGTGCCGCTTCACATGATTTTCCGCGCGGTAAGTACATGATTTATGCTCGCGATTAAATATTTTAATTAAAATGGTATCCATGCACACACCGCATGTACATTAAGGCGATGGCAGTTACAGTTCCAGTGCTCGATATTTTACTGCGTTGCACTGCGAATTGCGCAAACAAAGCCGTAAAACGCGCCATTTTAATACATATGTAATATCGCGCATCGGTACGAAGGATAAAAGCTGAATGAATGCGGATTGTAAGTGCCCGGGGCGGCGAAAGAGTCAATAAAAAGCCAGCGCCATTCAAATGTTATTGCGTTCATGCATTTTTCTTCGCTTTTATGCATCGTCCCAATGGAAATGTTCATTTTATTGCTTATTAAACCTCATGGCTGACCTCACACATCAAGAATGAACTCAACAAGATATTAAACATGCGTTTTTGTGGTTTCAGGGATCACTGATAGCAAACTTGATTATGGGCATCTGGATTTTAAAGAAGAGGTACGCCATGTCAAAGTTCCTCTCGGTGGGGATGATCACGGCCGGTATCATCATCTGCACGTTCATCTCAGGGAATCAGAAGGCTGTGTGCACCAATTGCGATGGTGAGCAGCCTTCAGCGGACGCTGCAAAGGGCGATAACGGTGAAAATGAAGAAAGCAGTGCAGACTTCCTGTGGTGGATTGTCGGCATCGTTATTCTCACGGCCGCGTTGTTACTATCAGCACGTATGGGAATCTTCCAGGAAACGCTGTACAAGGAGCATGGGAAACATCCTGAGGAAGCACTTTATTACACTGTAAGTTGATAATTTTTTTTTAGGTTGGATTAGAGGTTAGTTTGACATGTTTTCTGTTGATTTTCAGCACTTGTTATCGCTTCCGCTCTTCGTCATCTACGGCACGAGCATCGCGGAGCACTACGACGTGATGATGAACTCCGAGCCCACCGCAATTCCACTGTCCAGCATCGCACTGCCGCTGATGGTGCTCTATATGATCGGCAATGTGATCACGCAGTATCTATGCATTAGTTCCGTGTACGTTCTGACCACAGAGTGTACCTCCCTGACGGTGACGCTGGTCGTCACGCTGCGGAAGTTCCTCTCGCTTATTTTCTCCATCGTTTACTTTAAAAACCCTTTTACGCTGGGGCACTGGTTCGGCACCGCGCTGGTGTTTGTCGGTACGATGATATTCACCGAATTAGTTAAACTTCCAAGTCCGGCGGCGAAGCCTACCATGGAGAAAGTCAAGAAAAACTAATCGTGGCCTGTGGTGTGGACATTTTAGTACATTTTTCTGTTTGTTTAAAGCAATGCTAGGTTAGGATACAGTACGTATGACATGATACTCACAAGTCACTAACCCAATACTCACATGGAATGCGAACATCGTGTGAGTATTGAGCTTGTGCATATGCTGTTAAAGTGTTGTTGAGGTTATGTTTTCGTTATGTGATTTGTAAAGGGCATTTATTGATAGTTAACGGAGAATCGGAGAGATACGGTTACGTCAATTTCAATTGTTTGCACTGCACAACAGATGATGTATATGTATTGTTGATTATGTATTTATAATAGCGTCGCGTCGTCTGTTACTTCCCATTTCCCATTTTTTTGTACACTGTGCATCTCGACATATCGGCTCCGAAACGCAACGTAACGAACAGAAAACGTAACATAGTCCAATGTCCAATGCAATATGCAAGAGTTTATGTAACAGCATAACAGAAAATATAAAATACAATGCATAACGTAACACGCAATTGAAGTAACAAAAAGAAAAGTACAGGTAGAGTACTTCAATTATTTTATATAATCGACGCATTTCGATGGAAATAATCAATTGAACATGATTATTCTGTGTGATTCTCATTCAGGGAGCTCGTTAGTGTAAAATGTCGCACTCTTTCACATTTCTACTCCGCTACATTCACACAGAACTAGCCTTTTGACTTTAAACAATCTGAACTAGTCATGTAAGAGTATAATTATTAAGTTTAAACAAAAAACATGTTAATAAATACTTTCCTTCGGACGCTTGGATGGGTTTATGTGTTAAATGAATAAGTTTTGGTAAATGTACACATTCATAATTGATTTTATATATCTTACTTAGGTGTATGTCTTATGCGCAAATGCGTAAGCTTAATATTATTAAGTCTTCAGCTGATATTTTCACGTGTATCTCGCTCACTTGTGTTTGGCAGGCAGCGCAACGTTGTCAACATTGTAACCAATTGTTTTTCAAACCGAGTTGTAAGTTGTAACGAAATGGAAGCTACCCAGCGGCGAGATTTAACTTAAACTCGTCGTCAAGTTCTGTACATTGTCCATCATGCAACGCAAATTGAGCAATTTGTAATGCAGATAACGCAACTTGGCGAGGAAACGAAACAAAATGGCCGACTGTTAGAATGCTAACCGAAATGACCGAAATCGAATCTGTGACGAGCTGCGATTGTGGCGACTATGTAAAGACGTCCTTGATATTTTGGAATTGCCGCACTGCGAGATCAACGGGGAGGTCGAAGCTGAATCTGGTCAGTGTGTCCAAACTCTGCAGGCCGTCCTGGAAGCCTGCAAAGACGACATTTAGCGTTAGCTGGTAACCTGGTAAAGTTCATCGCCGCCAACCAATATGTTGTACTAGTGCGACCTGTTTTATGAGTTTGTTAAGCGCTCGTGCATGAAATGGTATACTAAATGTGTGATAGTAACTTGCCTGTCTTCATTACATAGCTCCACGGTAGATAATACATATTTATCAGCTGCTTGCACTGGAAAATTAGGCTCAACCATGTTACCAGTTTGTTAGCACTGAAAAACACAACCAGATAGCGTTTAGAACGTTGCATCAAGTAAAACACCCTAGAAATGTCACTAGATCTAGGAATATTTGTGTTCTCCATTACTTACTTTAGTGCTGCACAAACAAACGCCTTGAAATGCGCATCGTAACTCCGTTTGAATCGTGAATGCGTCGAAATAATACTCCCGATCGCCCCCAGCATGCTCTGCTTGCTGCTGTTCACAGAGGAGCCGGCAATGTCCAGGTTAAAGCTCTGCGAGAGTTTCCTCGCCGGCGTGGCGTTGAAACTTTCGCCGTTTTTCAGCGAGTAGTACTCCATGATCAACTCCCAGACATGCACATGGCCATCGGTTTCAGAGTGCCGGCGTGAAAAGCAGCCGATGAAGGGCACCACGCTGTGGCTCTGCGCCTGCGCATAGCTGCCATGCTGCACCAGGTCGCGGATGCTCGGCGCGAGCAGTTTTCTGACGGCGGTGGTGATCTGCACGTTGCAGAGCACCGTCGGCGACTCCGTGTCGCTGCTGTAGTCGCCCTCGTAGGGCAGCGGGTGCGCCTCCGCAGTGAGCATCATGTCCCGCACGCGGGCGATCGCCACTTCCAACCGGGCACGCAAGTCACTAAAAAAGCAGAGAGTTATAGATAAAGAGACTAAAAGTGAGGTTATGTTAGATTTACCCATAGTGATTGAATTTCATCGTCGTTTTCAGATTGTTCTTCTTGAAGCGCGTCTGGCTGCCGCGCAGCTGTAGCAGCGCGAACATCTGCAGCAGCTCCGCCGTCCGCTGGACGATCCCCAGCGTGTCCTCGCGCTTGCAATGCGCCTGCTCCACCGCATGCAGCGCGCAACCGCACGCACACTTGCTGCTCTTCGCATCCACCTGCAGGTAACCAATAAACCGCTCTAAATCCGCCACTTGCGTCTTGAGCTGCGCGACTAAATGCTCCTTCATTTTCAGCGGGCTAACAAACTGCCCGAGCGCCTGGTCCACCTGCGCCTTGACCGCGTCCGGCGTCAACTGATGGTACTGGTCCTCATCCAGCTCCAGGTGCATGCGATCCTTCAGCTCGTTGAGAATCGCCCGCTGCCGCTCGAGGATCACGTTCTGCGGCACGCCCGCGTGCCCACTCTCAAACGCATACTGCTCCAGCTCATGGAGCTGATCCTTCAATTTGTTGATCAGTTCGATCTGCTGCGTGCATCGCATGCTCACCGCGTCGCTCAGGCCCGTGTCGCCGAGCGAAATGTTCTCGCGCACGGACGCAATGTCCGGAATGCCGCGGAAGGCGAACTCCTCGAGGTTTTTCAGCAGCTCCTCTTTGTCATCGGCGTTGGCGTCGACGATCTGCCGGAGGCGGAACTGCACCTGGGCGAAGTGCGTCGTCAGCGCGAAGAGCGACGAACTAAGAAGGTCCTGCTCTTCTTCCAGGTGTTTATATTTCTCAATGTGTATACTTAAACAAAAAATATGCAAGGTTTAAACAAACATTAAGAAGAATGTTGAGGAATTACCAAGCAGAAAATCGGTTTAAAGTGTTTTCTTGCGTTACAAGGGAATAAAACATTTTGGAGCGAAACTTGATTAAAAACTGCGCGAAAATCGCTTGAAAAACGCAGTTTTAAAGGCGAAAACGAAGCATAAATTAACAAAACTAAAAATATAACTATTTCCACAACAAAGTTGCGAAGTATTGATAAAAAAGTTTTAAATTATTAGAAATCGTAAAAACTCGTTTTAATTAAGTCAACTTCTCAAACAACTTCAATTAAAGTGTCAATGTCAACTAATTGCCTCTTAATTAACTTATAATTGCTAATTGCAAACGGCAAGAGATTTACTTGGTAAAAATGTTTAAATTGAAATTATATACTGATATCTGATGATTTATCAATGTTTTCGATGTTTTCTTGGATTGTGCGAGCGATTTCACTTACCAGTGATGGTCGGAGCACTCGTTATCGTAGCGCCGCGACGCCTGGTGCGCGTCGCCGTCCTCGCAACCATCGTGCTCGTCATTCGGCGCGCCGAGCGGGTCCCAGCGCTTACCAGCTGGATGCTCGTCCACTCCGTACTCGTAATTATTATATTCGCTGATCATGTTTCCGCCAGTGCGCTCACGTTTCGCACTAGACGCTTAATTAATAATCGATAGCAATAAAAAGCACGGCCGTCAACGTTGATATGTCTTGATGTGCTGATGTGCTGATCTGCCGATGAGTTAATCCAATGTGTTTTGAGTTTCTTTTGTTTTTCTGGAGCTTGATTTGTTTGTTTGTTTGTTTGGTGTGTTTTAGCACTTCACTTGTTTTACGATGTCGCAAGCCACTGTTTGTATCGCGGCGCGGAATCGCTGTTAACACGCACTGCCATCGGTGCCATATCGCATGGCGATGGCACATATGCTTTCTCCAGGCCGCAGAATGAAATCGCAGGCGCCTGTGTGCGAGGTTGTCCTGCCGCCGTCTCCTGCTCGCGCTGCACTGAGTGAGCGCTGCGGCCGCTGCGGCCGCTGAGCGTAGGCGTGCGCGGGGCTGGAGCCAGCGATCGGTAAAGCGCGCGTGTGGGTGGCGCGCCGCCACCGTCACCGCCGCCGCCGCCAACGTTATCGCACCGCACATGCGTACAATTCACTCCGTTCATCACATGTCACTAAATCAAGGCAAGGCAACTCATCCTTAACAAATAATAGCCCTGATAAGTGATAAACTCAGAACCATAGGAGGAAAACAATCGGAAATGTTTCCAACTTAAAAAAAAGTTTTTTTTGTTTCATGTCGCGACGTCGCGAGACTACCCAGTACAGGAAGAACAAAAACAATGATTGCATGTCAACGTCATCACGTAATACATCCTCATTATTACATATATATGTTCAATGTTCAATGTTCAATTATAATTTTAATTTTGCCGCAAAAAGCGAAAGGAAAGTCAGTGCAAAAGTTTCATTAAGATCTGTGACTGTGACTATGCTTTCAACACACGACACATAGAACACTGAACAATCGTGCAATAAAAACCGCTCGCACCGCCTCCTGATAAAGCACACCACAGCAGCGGCACACAGCAGCGTTATCAGCGATTTGGCTGCCCACTGGGTGTTGTTGTTTGCTGCCTACGCGCGCTCGCGATTCTTAGTCATACTTCGCTCATTCGTCGCGGTGTGGTTTTTAATTCTCGACACGTGTGTTTCAAACAATTACCTTTTACCTTTTGCCACCTAGCACCATCACCAAGATAGCTGCACGTCGTAGAAATATTATTTACATTACACCTTGTAATTATCCTTCGTCCTTACTATCCTTAGCTTAAGTGTTGTTTAGCCCTAGACCTAGTTAAAGGTTACTAGCTGCAACAATGTACTTTCAATACTTATTAGAATATTCTGCATTAAAATATGGGTTAACGCAAGTCAGTATGTGAATGAAATATATTGAACATTTAAAATCGTCGATTAGTGCGCTTGAATATATAAGTACATACACAAATAAATGCACGTTATCAGCGTTTTGAGTTTGAGCGTACGTTACGCACGCGTGCATTTGTACTGAGAATGTTTTCAAGTTAAATATACTCTTCATTCTTCACTGTATGCGTTTTTACATGCAAATTCGCCTAAGTATGCAAAAAAATCACTTAATTTATTAATTTATTAGTGATTACTTGCACTCCTTGCACACCTACTACTAGTCATTAAATAGAAACTAAGTTTTTAATGCGTTTTATCAAGTTTATGATACAATAGCACTAAATTTAAGCATTAATTCAGTGTTTAATTGTGCATTTAATCTAGTTTTAGCTAATTAAGTTACCTTTTACACTTATACACTTATTCTACATTGTACTACTTTATTGTGCTGGGTGGAAATGATTAATTCATGTGCTTTTGATTGCAACTATTGCATGCTTACAGTTTGCATTCGCAATAGAGATTTAAGTACTTTTGACGCTTTCACCAAATGCTTGGCACTTGTGTTTCGATGCGTATACGAATTGCCGATGTGAATTGGTAAAATCTTTACCAAGGATGAAAGAAATTGAAATATATTGCCGAACTTTGAAATTGAAAAAAACCTTTTGATGAATTGTGACGAAACTATAAAATATATCAAATTAAATTTGACAGTGTATATATTAATCTGTGTATTTTTTTTCTCCCTGTTTCCATTTCCACTTGTAGCATTAATTCTCTTGGAGTTATTGCACTTTTAAATAAATAAAGCAGGTTTTTTGAATAATAGAATAGAAAACCAAATTTATTTGATGCGAAACAATTAGGAATATCAAATTACATTTGGCTGTACATTAATTTATGTTGATTCTTTTGGAACCAAACGTTTTTTTCTTACAACTATGTATATATTTGTTGTTAAAATTTGTAAAGTTTAACGTAAATTTATTAGTAACGACATCTAGTGCTGAATGATTCGATTACGCTTGTAAACAAGCTCGTATATCACTCGGATTTTTGCAATAATCGTAAATTATACATCCAAATTGTGTTACAAAGACCAGTCCAAAGCGTGCATGGCTATGCTCTGTAGGCCCCTTGCAAGTTTCAATAACATAGAATAAGAAACAAGGCAGCTGTGAGCAAGACAC
>JAODGB020009118.1:0-30007 GCA_027574905.2 Earota dentata | reverse complement strand
GCGGAAAAAAAGTTGGAAGTTGGAAACAATTGTGTGATTGCCAATTTGCGCGCCGAAAAACACAGGGTCCGGATTTATAGCGCTGCTTACGCGAGCTCTGGGGGGGGTGTGGGGGGTGAGGGGTGTGGAGGGGCTGAGGGGAGATGGGAGGGGAAGATGGGGGACAGTGAACGGCGTCGTGTTTTCATCCTCGGCGGCGCGTTGGATGTTTGAATGTTTGAATTTTTGCATTTTCAAGTTTTATATGTATGAATACAAACGAGCGCGCAGCGGGGCGGCAGGACGGCGGCGGGCGGCGGGCGGCGCGCGAGCGATAATAGTGAAAAAGCGGAGGAGCGCGAAAGCGGGATTTTTGAATAATTGATTTTGGACCGTTGCACAAGCGCGCGCCGAGGACAATAAATTTCAAGTTATGAATAGAAAATATGAAGATATTTATCGTCAATAAAGTCAATAACACATACAGCGCCAGCGCGCTGCGGACGTCAACTGCCATCATAATTTGCCGTCATACCAAATGTCCGCGAAAGTCTGTAAAGCGAAAACCACATCGGCACGTCCTTCGGATTCCAGCCCAGGCCCAGTGGAGACATTGCAACTTTCTGCTCGTCAGAGGCCAACATTCTTTGAAAATTCTTTTTGTTGTTCCAATGCGTCTAATGTGTGTTGTTTGATTGCGTTCTTTCAGTGTAATGCACATGGTATGCGAAGATCGGAACAAAACAAATCGCTGCCTCGCTGCCGCGTCCCAATCAATTCAGATAGCGCCCTCGTAAATTTTATTATAGCCGAGTGATATTAATTAAGGCGCGGCGCGGCGCACAGTCGCACGGCGCCATTGTCCCGCCGCCCCCGCCGCCGTCGCCGCGGGCAGGGGCCGTGGCAGAAGTAGGAGCAGGAGCAGGAGCAGCAGCAAGAGCAGTGAGCAAACGCCGGCGCTTCTTCGGCGCGCCGCGTATTAATTAAAGCGACACCCCGGCCAGGAGCTCGCCGCCGCCGCCGCCTCCGCAGCCGCCGCCGTGAAGTGGCTCAGCGCCGCTGCGGTCAGCAATCGCCACAGTTGCAAGCCCCCGGCTTATTTGTATGAAAATTCGGCGCAGCGCGTCGAACTCGCATTGAATAATAGGGATAAGGAGCGACCATTGTCCTGCCACTCCTGCCACCCCAGCCGCCCCCGCCACGCGCATTGTCTCGCCCAGCATCCGCAAAGACGACGCCGGCGGGCTGCAAATTGCGTCCGCCGCAATTTCGATCAAAAATGCGTGTGGTGTTGTGAATTCGTGGCGAGTCCCCGGGGGCGGCGCTAAATTTGGGTCGCTCGCTAAATATTTGCAAATATCAATGTTTCAATACGCGCGCGATGCGTGTTTGCCGAAGGTGCGCGCCGCAGCGCACGCCGAACAAATACACCGCCGCCACCGCCGCCGCCGCCGCCGATGTGTACACACTTAAACGTTTTGCCAATAGCAGGTAATTACCTGCCGCGCGGCGCCAGTGGTGCGCAGTGCCGATGTCATGTCATGTACGAAATTAAATTTTGATTGATGTCCTCCTCTGGCAGGGGCGGCGCCGGCGCTCGATCGTGTACGTGCACTTTCGCAGCGAGCATTGTTGTGCACCTCAAGGTGGTTCGTTTCAAAAGAGGGTCGCCATTTCTTCGCCATATGGGAGGTAAAGCCTGTCGACATGCGCGCCCCGCACTGCTCGACTTTAATAGATAAACCTCGGATTTGCTACCAAGCCATGTGTTTTGCTGGTTATTTCTTAGTTATTACGAGTTATCCCGAGGTCTGGCATTTCCACTTCGTGCACAATACGCGCTGGAGTCGGAGGCTTGAATCCTCGCAATATACAGTTGTCATCTCATCTCGCAGGAGTCGCCGGGATGTGCAAAATCGCAACATTATGTTGATGCCGGCCAGATTCGCCGCCAGACCTGGCCGGAATAACGATTTTGCGCGCTTTCGAACAGTTACCGCACTTTTGATGCCATTGGCGATGGGGGGCCGGGCGGCGGCGCGTGCGGCTGGTGCTGCGAATGACTTTTGCGACTTTCGGATGGCACTGTATTGTGCGCCTCGCTGGAAAAGTCGAAACGCATCTCGACTAAACTACGAGTTAATCCGTTCACATCGAAAAATCGGGCGGGGGGGCCACTGGAGCTGAGCCAGCGCTTTCCCAGCGCCCGAGCGCCCGCCCGCCCGCCGCGTCTACTTTACGGCCATTCTCCCCGCCGCCGCCGCCGCCGCCACCGCCACTACCACCCGCATTCGCCAACCTATAGCGCCACGAAGACATAAACGTAAGATTATAAGAAAAATATAACATTTTCGGGATGTCCGGCCGACTGCCGAGTGCCGCCCCCGCAGATACCCATTACTACTCGATACTCCATTACGGCCGCCGCCACCCGGGGGGGCCGCGCCTCGGCTGGCTTCGTTACCTCCGCCAGCAGCACCACACAGCGAAAGCCAAGACGGAGAAGCGCGCTGCAGGACGACGAGGACGAGGACGAGGACGCGGACGCGGAGAAGGAGGCGGAAAAAATATACGACGCTCATAAAAGGGGGGCACGTTCCTCGTAAAATTGATAATCACAAGACGATTAAATGGGCCATTTCCGACGAATCGCCTACTGCCGGCGTTACGTTTTCTAACGATTTTTCGGCCGCCCAATACACATACACCACGAGAGCGCAACACCGCCTTTCTCTAGGCAGGGTGGGGGGTGGGGGGGCATACCTTGCTATCGTATAGAGCCATAGAGTATAGACGTATAGAGTATATAGTCATTCGCATTGAATCTACGCCCGTCGGATCCTCGTAATAAACTGCAAATCCAATTTATTTATGTCGTAGTTTTGACCGGTTTTATACTTTCAATAACAACGCGTAGTGCTCGCTGCACACCTTAGGGTCGTTGATGGGATTCGTGGGATGTTTTATCAATAAGCGAGAGCTGAGTATTCAAAAGTGCCCGGCGGCCGCGGCGATAAATTTAATAAATAGGAAAATGAAGAAATAAATTAGGCCCGCGCCGAAAATAAAAATAAAACGGGGGAAAAGGGCATAAAACATAAAGAAGAGAGAAATACGATCTAAAAACATGAGCGCCCCGATCCGAAGCGCGCGGATAGGTGTGGTGCGCGTGCGGATGAGGCAAAAAACGCGCTGTTACAGTTCCACGCCGGATATAAATAAAGAGCTTTAAAATTGTAGTAAAATCGAGATGAAAATTAGCTTCGCTCGCGGATTTACGAGTGTATCACCAGCGGGCGGCGGCGCCCCCCCGAAATGGAATTGGAGCGAACGAGCGAAGCAGTGAAGTGAAAGCCAAGGCGCGCGCGCCGCCGCCGCAAACTCCACGCTCCACTCCTGCAGGCTGCAGTCCACAGTCTACAGTCTACAGTCTGCACGTAACCGTCAGCAATAAATTTTTAACTGGGCGCGCGCGCCCGGAAACATTTTCGCCCACCGCCCGCCATCGAAGTGTTGGAAGTGTTAGAAGCTGAGGAGCGCGCGAGAGGCCAGTAGGCAGATGCACGGCAATTCGCCGATTGTTTTACATCCTCCCCTCTCCTCCCCCTACGCCTGGGATGTAGTTAATGGGATTTTTGCAGCGCTTAGTGGAGGCGCCGGTCTATTGCGGGCGCACCGCCAACAATCGCGCACAAAACGCGATTTTATTTAAATGAGTGCCCTTCTGCATTACTACAAATGTCAAGCGCGCCGCGGACTACTTTGATATATCGCCCGCCGCCCACACCCCACCCGGCCCCTCCCATACATCCATTGATATTCCAATTACGCCTCGCTCTCTGTATGCCTCTCTCTGTGACAAAACCAATTCTAATTAAGCCGGTTTAATCAGGTCCGGCTCAAATTGGCGATCGCCTTGGGCGCTGTGATATTATCCCCTCCGCGCCCCTGTGCTTGATGTATCAGTCGTCGCGAATAAAATATTCCGGTGGATGAAATTGTTTGATTTCAAATTTTAACCAAATGTAAAACTACGTTTAGAAGTGCGTTCGGCGAATTAATGTAGTTCGCATTAAGTTTGCTTTGGATGTATTCGGCCCAAATTAGTTTTGAAATGGAACGCAAGTCATCAGACAGAAAACAGCATGGTTCATTATAGCATATTTATGTAAACTAATTACTTATCATAGAATGCCGATGCAAATGCATGGACGGCAAACTCTTTACGGATGACTTGCATTCGCCGCACAGACGCGAGTCATAAACGCGCGAGAGTAGTTCATTCGTTTGACGTTTATAAGTTTGCGCGCGGCTGGTTTATGCCGGGCGCGATTACGAGATGATAAATAAACATTAACATTAAAGGCGTTTACTTGGTTGCTAATTTAAGTTTATAATCGTGTCGGCGCGCAATTGCAGAGCGCTCGTAAACGCGGCGAATAAAAATATCCGCCGCGCAGCGCCGAGCGAACGCGATAACGGCGCGATGAATTTAAAAACGCATTCAGGGTTTTTTCGGTATTTAATTAAACTCGTTGCGGGCGGGCGGCTATTTTTCTTGGCTGGCTGTGTTTGCGCCGCCCCCCCAATAACAAATAATTGCAGCGCGCAAACACTAAACGTCTCGTAATTAATGAACGCGGCGCTGATACACGCTGGCTGATCGCGTCCGGTCCAGCGGCGCGCGCGCTCGGCCGGCGACACGGTTTGATGTGCGCCGCCGCCGCCGCCGCCGCTGCCACCGCGCCCCGTGTGCGCTTTGTTGGTTTGTTTGCGTGTGGAGCGGCGCGCGCTTTGCATTCGTTTACACGCACGCTTTTCCGGGCATACGTTTGTCGCGCGCGTGTGTTTTACAATCGGGGAAGCACGGCGGCCGCCGCCGCCGCCGCACTTGCAACCCGAAATGGCCCGAACTAATTGAACGATATTTGCTTTCAGGTGCGCGTCGCCGGCGCAAATACGCCCGGCATTCGCACTCAATGATTGCGCGCCGAAGAAAATTACGGACGCATTCAGAAAATGTCAGAAATGCGCGGCAAAAAACGCAGCGCGCGCACTGAAATGCATAATTCACCGGCGCCGCCGCCGCTCGCCGCCGCAAACACGCGCGAGCATGTGAAATGCGGTTTTAATTTGACTTTAGCACCGAGGGCGGGCGACGCACAATCCGCGCTGCGTTTTTCATTTATATGTTGTTAATTTTCGCAGCGTTTCGCCGCACGCTGCTGTCACGTCTCGCTGGAGCTGCATGCGAGCGAAAAATGTCGTGACCGCACAACCATTGTCCTAAGTTTTTAATAAACAAAATGCAATTACGTGCCCACCGCCGCCGCCGCCGAACATGAATGACAGGCAAATGAAAGGTTCGGCGCGCGGAAGAACAAACGCATTTGTTAGCCGAGTCGTGTGTTTTCGCTGACCAATCAAGATTGCAGCGATTTTCAGCGCGCGCTGCCGGCTTCTTGCTGGTATCCTGCTGTTTTTTACAATCGCAATTAAGCCCGTCAGAGAGTTATGGCAGTAAAGCCCTCAGCATATATTTCACGTTCGCATTATTTTTTAATCTCCATTAAAAAGCGAAAAACGGGCGGCGCTGGGGAAAAAAAGGGCGCGCGCTGCAAAGTGAAAAAGCGAGAAGAAAATTGCGGCGGCGCCGGCTTTTATCATAATATCAAAATGCATTTCGGGGCGAGGCATTTGCAAGTGAAAACCCGAGAACGTGTGAAACGTATAATGGGAATAAAGCCATTTGGCGGCGTGTCGTGTGCGCAAATGTTTAAAATGTTTAAAAAATGCACGCAAAAAAGGCGCGCGCGCGCCTCCGAAATGAAACTTCTTATTTTGACATCAACGCAGCGTCGCAGAACTACCCTCGGCGCTGGAAGCGAGAGGAGAAGCTGCTATTCTTCTTCTGCGCGCGGAACCGCAGAAGATATTCAATACGCAGTGTGCGGGCGGGTATTCATACACCTGGCTCCTGAAGGGCGCGAATTTACGGCCGCCCGGAGCGTGCTTATGACTTCTTCCCAGTTATCCTTTTCGTATTAAGCGGAATATAAACGTGGCGCGCGCACTTGGCGAGGGCGCGGAATGGAATAAAAATGTTTTCATATTCTTGCGCTTACACATTTTTATAGAGGGTGGCGGTTTGGTGCGTGTGTGGCGCACGGGGGGCGGCGGCGCGCGCGAAAAGTTCAACAGTTGGTTCTTTTTGTGATGCGCCGGCGAGCACAACAATCGCGCGCGAGAACACAGGCAAGGAGCGCGCGCGCGGAAATCCGAAGGAATAGAATTCCGTATTCCCCAGTCGTGATTTCGGCTTCGACGGGAGTTCTTTTCGCGCCGCCGCCGCCCGGCCCCGAGACAGCATAAAGCGTTGTCAATTCGCGTGTCAATTATTCGCGCATTTATATTGCGAATGCGTGCGCACTCCTTCAGCCGCGCGATTTTAACTTCAGCGACTTCTTTCCAACTTGCCGCCTAGTTTTGCTTGCGTCGACTGCGCGGAAATTGCTGGTCGAATCGATTTCGCCGGCGCGGCGCACTAATGAATTTTTTGCCGCCGCCGCGAATTGGGGGGCGAAATGAATGTCAAATATGAACGTACGGAGCGCCGCGGCCGTTAAAAACAATTACAGCTGCTGGATTGGTGAATTAATCAGTTCGGAACATTTATCGCCGCGTCTCACAGGGCGGGCATCCTGCTGCGCATAAATTCCGCGCGGCGCGCGTGATTACAACCGCCCGGAACACCCCCAACAACGCCGCGCAGCGCATCCGGCTAGTCGCGACAAAAAAAAACTCGCGCTGAAATCGCGCTGAACACGGCGACCGCTCTTCAACTTTTAACCGGCCGCCGAACCACCCTTTCATGTCACACAGCGCGCATATCCAATCACACAAAGTACGCAGCGCGGCGGCCGCTGCGGGGGGGCGGCGGAATGCGTTTGTGCGCGGCGCGCTGAAATCGACAAATATTTGATAGCCGATACGCGGCGGGCGCGCTCAGCGACGCATCGCGGGCCGTTTCAACGTTTTCACGCACGGCCGCCCGCCCGATACGTACCATTTCGCCCATTTCGCCGCCCACCCCCGCCACTCACACTCGCGCACCACCTGCGCGCCGGCCGCCACGGGTCATATGGAAAAATTCATCAGCGCTGCAAACGAATTTACGGCCGGCCGCTCCAAAAAAGCAGCAAAATACGCTCACATATGTAACGACACACTTATTGCTGGTAACCCACGAGTCCGCTTCTAATTAATCCGGATTTCTGATGGGATTCCCGCTGCTTTATAACTAGCTTGGCAACTCTTCCACTTTTCCAGTTGCCTAGGCATCCCGGCACTTCGTTTCCATCACGACATTTATGACTGATACTCTTACCTCGTGTTACTCAAAGCGCCACAGTCTCGACGCCCAACTGCAGGATGCAAACATTGAGAAGATCTTTGGAGATAACTTACCGTTAGAGGCGCAATGCGCACGACGGCCTCGTAGATAGCTAGAAAAACGTACATGCATTACGTTTGATACGAGTTTGAGTTTGGCAGGAGCATGCATGAGTTTCTGTGTGAGGCTGGCCGTCCGCCGCAAGAGACTCTTCATGGCCGCCGCCTCTTCCTCGCTAGTTCTTCCTGGGCGGCCAGCTCTTCGCGCGTGCCGCGCAGCACTGCACTGGTAATTTATGCATGATTGAATGCGCCATGAACTAAGACCTCGCGAGAGATGGGGAGCGCTTGGTGGCTTTGGAAAACTTGAAAGAAAACAAACAAAGCAGCAGTTCATTAAAATGTTGGGCGCTTTTGTTAGGCGGCTTAATTAGGCACGCCGACGCGCCGAGGACTTAGTATCGACTACCTTCTAGGTAGGCATAACATATATACCTTGTATATACCTTGCGTATCTCAAACACGCCCGATGCGCAATTGGTTTAAAAATAGCGCCGCCAAGGGAAGGCGATGGGTGAGATAACCGTGGCTCGGGGCGAGGAGCGGTGGGGGGAGACGGGGGCACATCGAAAGACGGCGCGGCGCGCCAAGGGTGGCGCACACGTAGCCCATAGAATTAAAATTAATTATATTTCGAAATTAATTCCGCTCGAATGTACGTGTATGAATTCAATAGCGCAAATTTATTATGTTTGTACTACGTGCGCGCGCGGCGGAGGCGGCGAGACGGCTGCGCTGGGGGGTGGGCGGCGCTGGCGGTGGTCGCGAACGCCGCCCGGCGAATCTTATCTCGTCAGCAATTCATCAATACGCCTAATCGCATGAAGCCGCTGCGGCGGCGACCGCAAATTGTAAGTACAAAGCGGCTGCTTATCGCCGCGCTGTGCATACGCGCCCCGCAGGAATGCACCGCCTCGCGCGCAGTCTTAACCTTCGCGGGCGCCGCGTGAACAAAACGCGCGCGCCGCACATAAAACCCAAATATCGAATCAAAGCTTTCGTTTAGTTGCATGCCAGTCTGCGAATGATTGATGTTGCGGCGCCGAATATTTTTCGGAGTTGCCCGGCAATTTTTTCGCCGCGCCCAAAAAAGAACACACACACAAATTGCGATTTAATTTCAAATGCGCAAATATCGAAATGTGTAGCAACTATTTGTTTCAGCCGCACGCAAGATGAGCGCACGGATGCGTTTTGTGTGTCGTCGTAATTGAAATTTTGATGAATTCCATTCAGCCGAACTGGACCGCAATCCAGTTTTTCCGCCGATATTATTATGGCTGCTGCGCCGCATGCAGGCACGAAATATTTACCTATCAATGGCGGCGCGACGCGGGCGAGTAAAAAGCTGCGCGCCGCGGTTTTGCCTTCGGCCGCTGTCCGTTCGATTAGGCTTTTGGTTAACTAGGCAAAAGTGGTCCACGCATGCGAGCCCGTGCTAATTGTTGCTTTAAATGAATTGATTTTAATTGAAATTGATAATTGCCGCATCCCCATCGGCCCGCCGAACGGAGCGTCCGACATGCCCGGCCGGCGCGCGTTACATATGACTGCGCATTATTCACTTTATGGGCAAATATAATGAGGAGTTTATTCAAGAGGTAGAGCCCGCCGGGGCTGGCAGCGCGATGCGCTTCCATAAATACCACAATTTTAATGCAAACGCCGGCAGCCGCCGCCACTGCCCAGTCGATTGTAAAACCAATTGGAAAATAAAGCGCCCGACGAATTTGCATTCAGCGGTTTATTTCGCGATTCGACGTTAATTGTATTCATTACTGTCGATGAAAGTCGCAGATTTTACGCTTGAATGCGCAATGTTTACTCAACCCTTTAGAAAAGGTCGCTGATCGAGTTTGGAGTTTTGAAAAGCGCTAGTATTTAATCCGTAATCCAGCACCAAGAGCTTATCAAACATATCTTTGGCCAAAACATCTGAAGAAACTTGGAAATATTTTAAAATTTGAAATGGGACTTTGAATGCCGTTTAGGGATACTTATACTTACCAGAAAGTTTTGCAAACGGATACAATTTAACAAGCGTGTACTTGGCAAGCAGAGTATACAAAGATACTTAATATTGGAGCTCATATTCAGAAATTATAAAGAATTTTCCATTCGATGTGTGTGTTCGAAATTTTGAAATATAATGCAATTTTTAATGCTTTTTTAGAATACTTTCACTAATCTGAGGGGTTTGTAATGGAATGCATCATAACAAACACATCTTTGGCTATCAAAAAATCTAAAGAAACTTAAAATTTAGAGCACGCGTTCAAGAGATATGAAAGAATTTCCGAAATATGTTTTCGGAATGTTGACGGTATTTTGAATGCTGTTTTAGGATAGTTTCACTAAGCAGAGTTTCATTGGCTATTATAAAATATGAAGAAACTTGCAATTTAAAGCGCGCGTTCAGGAAATGTGAAAGATGTTTCGTGCTACTTATACTGTACTTTAAAGAAAATTCAATTACTACTAGTTTGTTATGGAGAATGGAGACAAGAATATTGCCAGGAAGAACTGATTAGCTTTTTTAAAAGCTAATGGACAAGATATGCCTTTGTAAATTTCATTAAATAAAGCAAATTGTCTGCCAAATATGATTATTTCGCCTAGGCGTGTACTTGGCTATCAGAGTATCCAAAGATGCTTAATATTCGAGCTCAAATTCAGAAATTATAAAGGATTTTCCATTCGACGTGTGTATTCGAAATTTTGAAATACAACGCAATTTTTAATGCTTTTTAGAATACTTTCACTAATCTGAGGGGTTTACAATGGAATGCATCTTAACAAACACATCTTTGGCTATCAAGAAATCTAAAGACACTTTAAAATTTAGAGCATGCGCTCAGGAGATATGAAAGAATTTCCGAAATATGTTTTCAAAATGTTGACGGTACTTTGAATGCTGTTTTAGGATAGTTTCACTAACCAGAGTTTTATTGGCTATCACAAAATATGAAGAAACTTGCAATTTAAAGCACGCGTTCAGAAAATGTGAAAGATGTTTCATTCTACTGATACCGTACTTTAGAGGGAATTCAATTACTATTAGTTTCTTATATAGAATGGAGACAAGAATATTGGGAGGAAGAACAGATTAGTTTTTTTAAAAGCCATTGGACAAGATATGCCTTTGTAAATTTCATTAAATAAAGCAAATTGACTGCCAAATATGATTACTTCGCCTAGGCTCGAATTAAGATAGAGGCTGAGCTGAGGATCTACCTAGAGTTTGCGTTATGCGCGCGCTGCGGCGGCGTTAGATAATAGTTGGAAACACAAAGCAAAATTGGCACTTAAACTTCGTTTGACGCCACCGCCGCCACTACCGCGACGCGTGTGCCTCGCCTCCGCCTAATAGAAGTAGTAAAAGCGAAACGTCGCGGCGTGCGGAGGGGCCGGATGTCTCGGCGGCGGCGGATGCGATCTAACTTTGACGATATGCACGCGGCGGCGCGCGCGCCTCCCGAAGCCGTTCGACGTCGAGGGCACTTAGTTAAAGGCCCCAGCGACGTCGACGATCCTTTAATATATTAACATCGTTCAACATAATTAGCGATATATTGGGAACGGTGTAAAACCGACATCTGCGCCGGCTTTTAACCCAGTGCCGGCGGTAAATACCCCCGCGCAGCCATGAATAATAGTTATCAAGGAGCGGGCGCGCTTTTAATAAAAAATCAGGACGCGCGCGGAAATTTCCCAACCTTGACGTCCGCTTTTTCCCACTTACTTCCGCGTAATGAAACTTTACATCCGAGCACCTTCGGCGCGCGCTGCCGCGGTACACATACGTCCGGCCGCGCTCGTCGCCGGCGTCTGCGCAGCGCCAATTTATATCTGGAGTAAAACTTAAAGAGGACGTTTAAAAAAAAAGCGTACGCTTATCCCGGGCGCGCGGCGGTCGTTCGGCGACGAGCACACACTCGTCGCCGCCGCCGGCCCGCGCGGAATGGAAATGCGCGGCCGCGCTAATAGCGCGAAACAAAGAAGCGCCCCCCGCACGCCAGAAGGAGAGCCCCGCGCACAAAGGCGCAGCGCAACTAGCGTGCGAAGCGGCGCCGGGCGCTGGGAAACTGCAAACGGTAAACAGTAAACGGGAAAAACCAAATTAAGTTTACTATTTTATGCCTCGAGGGTTTGCTTGGCTCAAAGACCTTCTTTTAGATTACCGAACGACGTCCGCGCCGCGGCAGCCGAGTCGCTCCGAAAAGAACACGGCGGCGGCGCACACACACTCACACACACACACACACACACACGTCAACGGGCGGATGCTCCGGTTGGTGTGCGCGTCGTAAAAATAAGAAATTGACGTTTTGTTTCGGCCGAAAGAAACAGAAACATCAAAACACCGCCGTCGCCGGCGGGAAATGCTAAAAGGGTGCAAATCTTAGTGAGCGGGCAGCCAAACAAACATCGCGCCACGTTTATAGCCGGGCATCTTTAATTTGGGCGCATTTCTCAAGTGATTTTGCCGACCGCTGCCGCAAGGGCGGCAAGGGCGGCAAGGGCCGCAAGGGCCGCAAGTCAGCGGCGTGCGGGCGGGCGAGTTTACCGAATAAACATGGCATATTTTGTTAGGCGACCTCGAATGGACCCGTGAATAGTCCGGGTTTGTTTTGTCAACGCGCGCGCAGGGGGCTGGGAGGCGGCGAGTGGCCTCTTAACCCACTAACGCCCGCCGAACACGCACGGCGCGCGCGAGCCTTTCGGCAAACAATTGATGCAAATGCGCGGGCGGCGGCGGCGGCGGCGGCGGTAACTTGTAGCCAGCAAGCGCATTAGGCAGGATGCGGCGCGAGACGCGCGGAAACAATGCAGCCTGCAGGGCGGCGTGTCTGCGCGCACAATCGCAGGAAACTTCCACCTTGTTGTTGTCGGCAGGGGGGCGGCGGTATTGAATCATCGGCGCAACAATAATCGCCGAGCGAACAGATTCGACAAGGCGTCTCGGTGACAACAAATGATTGACGAAATGTTTGTCCCTTCGCAAACCATTGTCATCCACTCCAGTTTACATTCCCTATACAATATTGTTAGGGCTGGCTAGCGACAGCTATTCTTAAGGCAAGAAATATTATAAAAGTGTGTTTACGAAGAAAATATAACGAACAGTGTTGTTAGACGTTTAAATCGTTCATTCAAAAAAACGTCCATCTTCAATAGACTTTTTAGTTATTTTTTAATATTGGCATAAAGTATACTTTAAAAAGCAACTCTTTCGTAATCAGATTAACAACTTAACACATTAAATTAGTAAATATTTTCCTTCACTAGTTGAAGGTGAAGTTTTTTTAAATGTTGCATTGCTTTCTGATATGTTTGACAGAATGTTTGTCCCTTTACAATCGATTGTCATCTGCTCCTAAGTACATTTTCTATATAATGCTGTAAGGAAGCTTCCGACTGCGAGTTTTAGAGGAAAAAAATATACGTGAGTTTTATCAATAAAATATAACGAACAGCGTTGTTAAACGTTCAAATCGTTCAATCCAAAAAGCATCCATCTTCCATATACGATTTAAAGGCACTTTTAATCATATTAGAATGATGGGATAAAGTATACTTTAAGAAGAAACTGTTTTGTAATCAGATTGCTTTCAAACTTGTTAAATGTATATTTTGTATTAGTGAATATTTAAAGGTTTTCTTTCGCATGCATTTTCCAAACACTTTCCAAGTTTATAACTGTGTGATATCTTTGTTTAAGAGTTAAGATGTTTTCTTAGCTTCCTAAATCAACCCTTTGAAGTGACTAGAAGTACGCTAAATCACAATTTAATTTAATGTTAAAATGTTAAGTTATTATTAGTAGCTTTGATAGCCAGAACACGCAAATCAAAAGCGTTTCAAATGAAATAAAGCTGACGCACGATAAATATTTTGTTTCTTCTTCCGGGACTGGCAGAAAACAGCCGATGTTTTGACATGCCGACCAAAGGCACGAGGGCATGAGGCCGCGGCCGCGTATTAATATTGATATTGGCGCTTCGCGCTGCCTCTGTTTGTGTTTTAATTAGCGTGAATTATATTGCGGCACCGGTTCATCCCTTACGTCGCAATAACTCTTGATAACGCTCAATCTCGTACATCGGTGTTACGCAAACGCGCGCCGAGTCTCTCGTTCGTGCCGAATTTCCTCGTGCATACACATACATTTCCGCTCCTGCAATCGCATACACAGCGTCCTAGTCCTAGTCCTAGTCCTAGTCTAGGGCGCAGCAATTCCCAGTCGCAGTGTGATCAAAAACCGCGCGCACAATGCATCGGGAAAACGTGCGTAAAATATTGAGCTAAATCAACACAGGCGCTTTGTACAGAACTTTGTGGCGCGCGCGCGACTCCACCCCCAATGCAAAAGTTTGGCGACGCAGTGTATAATCAAATATATTTTGATACCGCAGCGGAAGGGTCGTGCGCGCCCGCACACAGTGTATCCACGTAACGTACATTGCGAAAACCGCACGACCTCAGATTCGCACACAGGGGATGAGTCTTACAGCCCCCATATACAGCTCTGGCTCACCCGCCGCCCGCGCGCCGAGATTGCCGGCGACAATCTTTATGCCTACGCGATCGACAAATTAGATCGAACTCATTAGCATATCACTATTATTTCGCGCCGCGCGCGAATTATGCGCGCCAGGCGCGGCGTAATTAATGCAAGTCGGCGGCGGCGGCGGAGTAATGTGATTTTCATAAATTGGCAATTTTCTGCGGCTCAAAGCAAACGCAGCATGGATTGCGAGCGCGGTGTGCTGCGATTGCGAAAAGTGTCGACCCGCTGAGATAGTAAAGAGGCGACTGATAGCACATGCGCCAGACGGCGGTTTTTATTTCGTTAAGCCACTTTATTTCGCTTATTTTGCTCGCCGCCGCCGCCGCCCGCCCGCCTGCTGAATGCTGGCTCTCGGCGCGCGCGTTTTTATATCCGCGTTCCGCGTTTATGTCTTATTCCTTACTCCACCTTCGCCCGGCGCCGGCCATCGATAAACGAACATAAGTATTATGGCAGCGTGTGCGCGAGAGCTATTTATGTTGGCGGCGGCGGTGTGCGTGCGCGTGTGGGCGGCGGCTAGCAAAATATCGCAAATAATGCGCGCCAAATTGGAAAATTGGAGATGAAAATAAACGCGCGCGGCGAATTGAAACGCAGCGCGCTTCTTACAACAATCTGCGAATGGCGAATGGCGAAATGAAAACAACTTGCTGGGCAAATAACCGCGCGCTGAAAAAGTGTACGCATGTTCCGCGCAATGGCGGCGCGATTCCGCGCAATTATGAAGCCTCCTCCCCGCCTCCCTGCCTCCGCGCGACGTACACTAAGTGCGCTAATTAGCATTTTGTTTCGATGTTTTCGGCCGCGTCCTTTTTGCTTACTGATTGCGTCGTCTCGAATTTATCACGCCGATTTGGCGGTGAATGCGCGCGAAGCGGCGGCAGCTAGTAGACGAAAAGCCGAATGCTGAACGCGCCGCTGCCGCCGCCGCGCAAAGCCGGTGCTGGTGGCTGCAATGAGCGCGTTATAAAGCAGCCCGTACATTCGGCTTTGCTGGATTAGGATTAACACTCGGTGGCTTCGGCGGCGGGCGGCGGGCGGCGGGCATGAGGGTGCTTCGACCGTGAAAGCAGATAAAACCGGCGGCGGGGCGCGCACACGCGTATTATTTAGTCGATATTTGCGATATCGCACCTCGCCGCTGGCTGATGTTGACGCGCGCGCCGGTGCTTGAAGAGGTGACAAAAGGTGATGAAGATGACCGCGTGCCGGCGCCGGTGATGATGTGCAAACTTTGGCGCCGCCGCGCTGGAAATTAAAGCCCTCGGTCATAAAGTTTTCGGCGCATATTTTTTCGCCTCGGCGCGGCGAAAAAAAACGCTCTCGGCGCTTTTCGTCCTTTCGCGCGTCACTTTTCACTTTGTTCTTTCCACCCTTTCGAGCCGCATTACGCGATACGCACCGAGTGTCGCGCGCTCCTCGTTATCTTAAAGAAGTGCGCACTACCTGTGGGTATCGCCGGAACTTTACGCGAATCACGTCGCGCTCGAGTTGCGCCTTTGTTTGCGCCGCGCGCATTTCCATTTCTTTACATTTATTTCGGCATCGAATTATCATAAGTTTGAATGGAAAATGTATCATTCAGCGGCGGATGATGAAAATCAAGTCAACGGGTGAGCGGACACCGAAAAAGAAGCGAGAAAATATACGTAAGAGATCCTTTCCTCTTGATATGCGATATGCGCTCTGCTTTCATACTCGTAAAAATCGCATCAGTCAAGTTGCACACTTCGCCGCGCGTGCTCCTTGCCCGGCGCCTCCACAAGCAGATTCCCAGATTTCAACGGAGATTATCAAACGTTTTAAACAGATAAGAGCGTGTCGCGCGTCTGTTTTCCAGCGCTCCCCGTTACAACATCAGACATTTTTACAGCCGCTCCAAATGTCTAATTCGATTATCCGTCTGGCGCAACTTATTCGCAAAATAAAATAAAAAACATTTATTATTAAAGCATTTCGGGCTGACATGTGTATCAAAACAGGTCGAGGGCCGCGCGGGCATTACAAAGATTGGGAAAAGCAGCCGGGGAGAACCGTGCGTATCGACGAGGTAGCAAGTTGCGAAAGTTTCACCCCCCGCTGATTGATTGATAAATTGTTTAGAAAAGTGCCGGACGCAATGTCTCCGAGGCGCGCGCGAGCTTTTTCTTCCCTTCGCTGAATTTCTTGTTATACTTGTTTGCACTTTTTTTTTATATTTGCCGGCAAATAAATCCGCGCGCCGCAAAGCACAAACGCACACAGCGCGAAAAACGCGGAACATTTTTTCAGCCAAATTAGAATTTTAATGGCGAAACTAAGCCAACAACAACAACAACTGCGAGGAGTAAGACACTGAATAATAGATATACAAAAATCGCGCGGGCAAGTCGATGACGGACTAGGACTGATAGAAAGAAGTAAAAAAGAAAGAAAAAGTTTGTGTTTGCCATTGGGATACACGAATATACAGTCAACGTCTTCGCACTCTCCGCACTTGCGTTCTTTCACTTCGGCGCGCGCGCGCTTTTTTTTTTGTTTCTTCGTCCTTGCTTTCGCTTGTATTATCTTTCATGCATTTTTTCGGCGGCGATTTTTTCGGCGGCGCCGCGCTGCGTTTTTCCGCGCACGACAAAGCTTTATCTAGTCCTGTTTGAGCGATTTTTTGCCGCCGGACGCGCGCAAAAAATTGGCACTGGAGCGCAAACAAATGCGCCAAACAGCGCTCGCGCTTAATAAGGATGCTGCCTCGGCCCCATCGCCAACAACCAGCGACAACAGGGCGCAAGGAAAAGAAAACAACAAATCTCACACAGACCGCAACCGGACGCCAAAAATCGGGCGCAAACATTAGTGGGCAGATGTAAACATGAATTTTTACCATTCGGCTAGCGCTACGCTTCCCTGGGGGGGAGGGTTGGTCACGGCCACATTCGACTAAAGACCGATTAGCGCCCAGGCCCAGGTCGACATGGCGATTGATAATCCAAAAGAGTCTTCGTGAAATCCACTGGCCGGCGGTGCAGCGGCGGCGTGCGGGGCCGCAGGACGCGCGAGTCGCAGGCAGGACGCACAACAGCTGGGCTACCCCGACGTGACGCCCGGTACAGCTTGGCGGCAAGAACTGGCGGCGCGACGCGCTCGCCGCCCGCCGCCAGCCGGCTGGAAAACTTCGCCGAGGGTGGTGGGAAAAGCGCGCCGCCACCCTGCGCGCGGACTCCGCGCGCCATCATCCGAGCACTTCATCAACCAGGTATGCGCATAAATAACGCTTCCAAAAGAATCGCCAAACAACAACGCGCCGCCATTGATGATCAAGTAGCTTAAAAGCTAATCCAGCGAGCGCCAGAGTTAATTCCTCGGTGTGCACTAATCATTATTTCATAATGACGATGTTTTTCGGAGCGGAGCCGGAATTATGTACATCGGTGTCGATGGCATGCATAGAAATAAGCTATTAACTCGGGCGTCATCAATAATCAGAGATTTTACACTTTTGATTAATTTCACGATCGTTAAATAAATAATGTTTTGATCACCATATCAATGCGTGCGCATTACTGCCGCTTCGGATTTGTTAATGAGCAAATTTATCGTTTAATTATACGAGCGGGAAAACATAGTTTTTGCGTCGGCGGGCGGCGGGCGGCAGCTTAAAATTTGATGATGCTTTTGCGTAAATTTCATGCGCTCATCAGATTTGCGGCGCGACATGATTGATTTAGAAGTAAGTGTATTACGGGGGCGAAACAGCCGAGGCGCGAAAACACGTTTCCGGCTCGTCCAATTTGAGCAACTAAAATTGCACATCATAATATTAGCTCGCGCATTATTAATAAGCGGGCTGGAGTGGCCGCTGCGGCCGCCGGCAGCACGTACGCGCCCACCCTCGGCGGCGGCCTTCCCTTCTTCATCGCCAACAATAGCAACAATGGAATCAACTTGAGCGCCGGACATTGGATGGACGTCAGTCAGGCCGACGTGAGCGTGGATGGCGGGCAGAATCGCGCATGTTATCAACAACAGAGCGTACGCGTGTGCTTTGTGGACACTCGGGCCGCTGCCTCCTCCGACGTAACATAATATTCATTTCATCTCAATGCGCTCAGACTATATTAATATTTATGCATGCGGCTCCTCTCCGAAGGAGACGAGTGCAACATGTTTGTATCAATGGTTTGCGTTTTTGCAACAAAATCGTACTTTCTACGCAATTTTCCATAAAATATGAAAGCACAATTGATACGCAGAGAAATAAACTACCTATTTCTGCTTTTCCGGTCGCAGTAACTTGCTTATGCATGCATATGAGCAAACGTCGAAGGCAAATTCAATATGTATGTGAAGCATATTTTTATCAAACGTTTTATTTTTTGCGACGAAATCGTACTTTGTACGCAATTTTCTATAAAATATGAAGGCACATGCTTAGATAAATAAGCTACTTATTTGTACTTTTCCGATCGAACTTACAAGGTTAGTTTCTGAATTATACGCGATTGAAAATTGTGATTAAACATCGTAAAAGATTTCAATTTAAATATTTTTTAGCGTTTATTTTAACATTGTTTTCATGCTGCTGATGTGCGCATGTTGATAGAAATTTCCAGATGAATACAAACGGTATTACCGAAGTCCTGAAGGACTCGCATGCAAATTAGCGCCGCCCGCTTGCCCCCCGGAACATGCTAATGAGCGGCGCGCCGCCGATATTTGCGCAAGTGCGCAAAACAAAGCGATTTTATACGCTTTGTAATCAATATTCATTACGATATTGATATTGCACGAATTGCAAATGGCAAGCGATGAATAATGAATGCGAATATGATAATTCCCCGCCCCCTTCGCCGCCGCGCCACCCTTCGAAACAAAAGCCTAATGTACGCACTTAGCTGCCGGCTGGCGCGCTTCATAAACACGTTAACAAAGTGCAATTGTGCGGCGCGTGTAATTATAATTAACGGCCGATGCGCGGATGAAATCATCGCATCTTTAATCTGTCGGCGGCGGGGGCGGCGCGCGCAAAAATTCGCCGCATGATTGCGCCGTGAGTTACGAAAGCAAGCCGCTGATGAGCCGCCGCCGCCGCCGCCGCCGCCGCCGCCGCCGACACGGCTGTCGAAACGCGCCCCTCGGGAGATATACCTTTGCTTTATGGACGGTTAAACGCGCTGTGGCGGCGGCGACGGTGTGAACAAGCCGAAATAAATTAGAACAAAGGCATAAACAAAACGTAATATTATCGACGTTGGCGGCTGGCGGCGGCAGAAAGCCTTGCGTCCTTGCGCGGAATCTCGGCATGTTTATATTGCGTTTATAATGCGCTTATTTTCACCGTTTGCGCAATGAAATTCGCGCTGAAATTCATACCCTTCATTATCGCGTTCTTTTGCGCGTTGTCGGCGGCGGCTGCTCGCAACAATCGTCACGCGGACGGCGGCGGCGGGATTACGGCGCGCCGGTAGTTGCTTATGGCGCGAAGATGAGCATTTTTGAGCATTCTCGTCATCGTCGCGAAGGATGTGGCGCAACATAGGTTAACGCAACATTGCCGAGTGTAATCTTCGCCGCCGCCGCCGCCGCTTCCACCGGCGCGGCGCTGGCAAGTGCGTCTTAGCGCCAAATCACGATCTCCATCTCGCAGATTATTGTCATCCTTTTATCTTGCACGTGAGGTATATGATCCTCGCGGCTATCATATTTTATACGACTTTTTGCTTATTTACGAGTGTAAAGAATGTGTAACTACGTTTGTTATGTTGATAACATCATATATTAAATCGTCTACAAGAGCAGAAACAAGCTTATTATAGTTGTCTGGTCGTTTCACACTCATACAGGGTTGAATAGACGTAAGGATATACAGAAATAGTTGGCTGGTTGAAAAAATTAAAGTAACCAACTATCCTTCTGTGTTGAGAGTAATACTCATTTTGAAAGTTATGTCCTCCTTTGAAAAGAATCCCCTTTATGTCCTTCTTTCCTATATTTCAATACTAATCGAGACTTTGGGACTATTATGGAAACACGCAACCGAAAGTGCGAATATTTTTCAAACGCGTGATTGCTTTTTAATTTTCTCATCATATGTTGATAACTAAAAAAAATCTGTTTAAGATACACTATTGGCGAATTATCGCTCGTGCATTGGCATATTATTGGTCCTGTATTAGCATGAACCCTCAAGTTAAGCATTTTTTTAAATGTTTGTTAACTCTCGGCGGAAAATGTTCTATATTTCCCAAACGCGTGGTTTTCTTAAAGTTTCATTGCAGATTCTGATAGCAACAAAGCTATCTTTAAGTAAAACTGAGTGAAACATATGGTCAAAGAGCAAAATAAGCCCCGAATTAAAAATGTAAAGAAGTTAATTTAAATCAGAATGTATATCTTTGGCGTTATCTTCAATATCAGTTGCTACTGCAGGTGCAGGTAACTCTATCATCCGCGCACAATGAATGCCAACAAATTGCAAAGAACATCCAGCTTTGCGCCCTGCTTTGGCGCCCATCGGCGCCCTCGCAGCGCATGCCAGATGAGAGGGATTTCGGCCTGAATATGCGAGTGAACATTGTTTGCATCACAGCCAGCGACTGCACACTTGCCACTCACACATTCGTTGCCCCATCGAAGTCCCGGCGCGACGCGCGCGCGCCAAACAAGATATCCTGATCTCGGATTCACCCGCGGATTGAAAGAGATGAGGTATAAAATCTTAAGCCAGCGCCGGCGCCGCGATACCTGCTAGCTGCTACCTGTTACCAGCTGCGAATCTATATGCACGCGCTGCATCGGCAATAAGCCGAAAATCCGTGGGAAAAATACGCGCGGCAATCCTGCTGCGCGAGTTCTGCGCACGGCGGGCGTACATTGGGTTAACAAGCAGAAAATTACCGCGAATCAAAGGCATTACAGTGGAGGCAAAATACGTGGAAGCCATTGGAAGCAAGTGTGCGTAAGCCAAACATGCAAAAAGCGCGCGTTTAAACCTGATTTTTTCGATTTGTGATGCCGTTGGTGTATAACTGGTTGCCTATAGTTGCGCAGCTGCGCGGAGTTTCTTACGTTGCGACCATGATACGTTGGAAGTTGCGAGTTGCAAGTTTAGTTAGCGAGTTTAGGACGAGCATTCCTCCGATTTTATATTTCACGGACGATGATCAAGATCGACCTTGTCGCTTCGCTTCGATCACGTTTGATTTTCAGATGCATATGGTAAACTCCGGACTCCGGACTCCACACTCAGGCATGGCAAGGTGACTCTGTTTGCGCCAATTAAAGGTCATACAAAGCCACCAACAAGACCTAGAGGATCACAAACAAATGCTAGTTGAAACAATGTTTGCAACACTTTGCAACAGTGCAACGGATTTTAACGATCATATCCTTCCATCTTCCATTAAAAAGCCCCTAAATCGCATCGTTGTTTATTATTCCTGCGATTCTCGTTAGACGCGATTGCAAATTGAATCACTGAGGACGAGCCAGCGTCGCAGAGCGTCCGGGTCTATTCATAGTTCGCCGTAAAATGAATGTATTTATAATGTTACGCCGCGCCGCCGATCGCGAACAAGGTGACGTGACGTCACCTTCAAAGCAAGGCGAGAGGCAAATCGTACGGGCCGCACACGTGAGACGCGAAATCGTCAAATGTAGCGTAATCGCGGGCCCAAGCAAGCGACAGAAATGAAAGCCGCAAGAACAAACACTGAGTGTTACTTAAACCAACTGCCGATAAGAATTTCCTGTTTCACCGACAAACCGCACTGCAAATCTTATCGAACTCGGTGGTGAGACAATGGTGACTAAATTGCACGTACTTTGCTGAAAAGAGATTGAAAATCGAGCAAGGCATCGAGGAAGAGGGAAATCAGTTGTTAATCATGATTTCACAGGAACCAAAGTATTTAGAATGTTGCGGTATTATATATGGGTTGTTTCAAGAAAGAACTGAATTAAATATGAAGGCGGTTGATCGACTAGGAACGAAGATATTAGCAAAAGCATGTCGGGATTCATGAACTTTTGTTGTCTTTGGTTATGTTGGTTAACAAAGTAACGTAGGCAACTCAAAATACACATTTTTAGGTTCAGTTAATAGCTATTTAACTACTTTAACAATTTCCTAATAATTCTTGCAAGAATATCATGTGATTTTCAAGATATTCGTGACTTGGCTGTCAAAGATTTGATTTTTGGGATTTCATTGTTTCACACTTATTTTACGCTTTCGTTTGATTGCTTTCACATTAGTACACACTATAATGTGAAGTGCCTAATTATCCAACTGTTTGATGGGCGATTCGATGGCAGCGTAAACTAAACATTAAACATTCAGTAGATTTATTGAGCGCCGCGCCGCCGCCGCTAATAACGAACAGCGGCCGAACGAGTCGGTTTCGCGGCGTGCTCAGTGTCCACGAGGCGCGTCCGCTATTCGCTGCCACTTCTCGAAAATTTGCTTCGCGGATTCGCAAGTTGTTGGCGTGCCAGCGCCAGCGCCAGTTTTTGGCTGCCAGCGGAACAAGAAGAGCCTAGTCCTAGTCCTCGTCGCAAAGTGCAGTGTGATAGCGGCGACATTGTGGTGCCAATCTTGGATTACAGCAATTGTGCGAGGTACGCCAAGGTAAGAAGCCGTGGAAACAAAACGCGCTGCCACGCGCAATGAAAGTGAAACCTCTTCACTTCCTCAAGCACCTGGCACCTGGCACCTGGCACCTGGGTACAAAGCATTTTTTGCGTTGTACCGTACAGAGCCACATCAAAACAGAAGTTGTGAAAAGTTGTGTAATACCAGACTAAATTGTTGTTGTTTTTTGCGTGCTTCGCGACGAAAACGCGCGCCATTGGCAGCATAAAAATGAAGGTCACGAGTTATCGATTGGTGTGCACAACAAGCACAGGATGGTCTTTGGTTGAAGCGGCGAAGTTGGAAGTTGCGGCATTAATTGCGTTGCGCGGTAGAGTTCGACTTTCTTCTCGAGTTGTGTAAATATTTACTTCGGCAGTGATAGTGGTGATATCATAGCAGACAAATCTGGCGATCGCGATAAAACTTACCCCTTGCCCCTTGCTCCTTGCAACTTGCACTGGCACTTAATTGCCGCCTTGTTGTTCATTTCGGTGTTAACTTGTGCTCAGCGCAATGTGCGCCCGACCAAAGGTTATCATTATCATCCACGGCTGCTTCAATATCAATCATGAGCGTTTATCAACTCGTGAAGGCATGCGATGCGTCCTGGACGACGTCAGCGCACTATATTTAGATATCGATTTGCGCGCTAGTTTTACTAGGCTACAAGTCGGCAAGACACGCAAGAGACAAGACCAGTAAGACATGAAACACAAATACACTCATGCATCGATATAGGAGAGCCCGGTATAGTGAATATCGGATATAGGGGGAACATTTCCGAATCCAAGGCCAATTCGTCACGAACTAAAATCGATGAGTGTTTTAAGAATTAAGTTTTTGTTTCAGATATTTTTTAATTTTTACTATATTTATGTATGTACAGTCTTGTTTCTTTAAACTTTTATTATCATTTTGAATTCGAAATTCTAACAATTCTCAAGTCATATGTTTTTTGAAGGTTATGAGTGTAGTCATTTGTTCCATTTTTCCATGGAAGGCAGAGATGAACAGAATGAAGAGTCCAAATTGACGGGGCGCGTTTGCGAATAGCGGAGATTCAATTTGAATGCTTGTGTGCTCGCGCGCAGGAAAGGCGTGTGTGTTGCGATTTGCGCAGCAACAGATTATTATCATTTAGCGCCGCGCGCCTGAAAATCATCAAAATTTCATTCATATCGGTGCTTCGCGCGAAGTGCAAACAAATTCGCATCCACGTTCGCGCCCGTCCGATTCAACTACACGACGCAGTGGCGGAGTAGTCGCATTTAAATATGAACGGGCATTTGAACATTTGAACATTGGAGCATTGGGGAAGCGGTTTGGAGGCATTTGCACATTCGCGCGCCGGAAATGCGCGGCAACAAATGCCCATTGTGCGGGCGCAGCAGCGGCACAAAGTTAGCAAAACATTTGCGACTTGCGCGCATTGTGCGGCCCGGCACTTATTCGGCGCATTTGTTTGCGCCGGCGGCGGCGCTCGGCGTCTGCACGCGCCGCTCGGTGGCGGCGCTTGTTTATTTGTTTATACGGCGCGCCGCCGCCGCGCTACAAGTGCGTACATGTGTTTAATGTTTATATTAAAAACAATGAAATTGACAATGGGCGGCGGCGGTCCAATCCGCACTGTTGACTCTGCGCGCAGCAATTCAACAAGTAACTAAACGTCCACCTTCACATGCGCCGCCGCCGCACACGCGGCGATTTCCACTTTGAGCGTGAGGAGTGACGTTTCATTAACGATGCTTCTAGCGCAGAACTGGGCCGTCAGTTGACTTCCTTCGGAAAGAATGCAAAGCTGTTTTCCCTTGTTGCAAAAGCAGTGACACATTGGATAAATCTAGCTGGGACATTGTGTGCAACAGATTCATAATCACTTGCAGGAACTGAGATTGAAAGATTGAAAGAACTGAGCTGGAAATCTGCGTTGCGACTTGACGGAGATTTGAATACAATCGACGTGCCAATTAAAGCTACATCTTCCAAGAAAATTGTATTTTCCTATTTTGCATCAATCCATGCAAGTAGTTACAACCTAGAATTGCAATTTACGTCCAACTTTGATCCGATCTTATTTACAACGCCGCGCCGCGCCGGCTTCCTGCGGTCTCGTTTACGCATGTCAGCGCCTTGTTAATTAGTTATCGCAGCCGTCGCGCAATTGGTAATTGTGTGCGGGGAGCAAACGGCAACTTTCATCTGAATGCGCTTTGGCGCACAGATGACGAGCGCCAAAGCAAACAGCCCCAAAACCGCGCGCCCCAATAAGCGAAACGTTCAAGCATATTCCGAGCAGAATTTATTGTCGATCGCGCTAGTTATGAGTTGTATTTTCGATGAGTACGACGTCGCACTCTCTGACGAGCGCAATTAATTTACTAATGATTGCTAATAAGCTCGTTGGCGGAACCGCAGGCGCGATTTTGGCATTTTGATAACAGAATGCCGGAAATTTCGCATTTTTGCGTTCGTCGTCGATTAGTGCGCGTTAATTATAGTGTACAATAGACTGACACGCATTCTTAAATAATTCAGTGCAAATATTTATGGCTGGTGCAGTTTTGATGCGCTTCGGGCGTAAATATTTGCCGGTGCCAAATGCGTAAATCACATTTATTGTGCAATACGTCATGGAATCTGGCGGACGGCGCATCATCAAAACGTCCTGCATGTGACCTTTCAATCGCTTAGATTAGTTTAAATGGCACGTAATAACAGCAATCATAAGAAAGGCGTTGAGCCATTGAGATTTATTGCGATAATTAGGATGCATGTTAAGTAACACTTTCGAGTTCAGTGCGTTTTCTAAGCTGCAGAACCAAACATCAACAAATCAGCTGATTTCAGATGACATACACCAAATAAAACTCGACTCACATTAAGTTTAATAATCATTGATAAACATTGTAATGAAGCAAACTTTTCTAAGTAAAATCCATTTTAGGTGACTCTGGCAAGTTCTTTGTGTAATGGAATGATTTTCCATGTAAAATAAACAAAAGAAATTGTTTGAATTCAAATTTAATCAATTCCACGTGAGCATGCGCGGTGGAATGCAACCTGCTACAGTCAGCACTCTCCCACTCTGTACTGGCGCACTTGACGCACTTAGCTCACTGTTCATGTATCCATATGCCTATAAACAGCAGTAAACACAATCATGGCAGCAGGAAGATACACTATACACTATACACTATACACGTAGCACACTGCTGCTAAAAAAAACATTCGCTTGTTGTTCGCAGTTGTCGAATTCGAGCGGATTCCTTGTTGTGCCAACATCACAACTGCCAACATAAGTTTGGTAAACTCAAAGTCAACCTCAGCGGCATCGGCAGGAACTTCAAGGTAATTAATTATACAGACGCAGGCACTGCTAGGTCTGCTACCATCTTGACCTTCCCAGGAATAAGCTGAGCGTGGTGTGTTTTGACTTGTGCAATTTCCAAAAATACTGGCGCACTATTTTAAGAGGATGTTTAAAAGGAAAAGGTTGTTAATAGGTTTCAGAGCTTTATTATGGGTCAAGACTTTCCGCTTTACTAAAAGCTAAAGCTTCGTTTTGGGAACAGTTTCAACGTGTATTTGAGGTTAGTTATTTGAGTGACATCGACAACGATTGTTTTGATTTAGAATTCAGTGAATAACTTAGAGCTTGGATGGTACGCTTGTATAATGGAACGATTAGTAACTTGTACCAAATATTGTCAACCTACGTATTGTACGAATTGGGCTGGGAGCTGATTGAACCGTAATTACTAGCGTCTAGCTTCAAGACGTCCTTGGCGCGCTGACAATTAACAATGTGTAAAGTGCGCGACTTCGTCCCACGCTGCCACAAGTTATGCGCCGATATTCCTATGGGAAAACCTAATTGTAGCAGCAAATTTTTAAATTTAATTTTTCGTCCTTGCCTTGCATAACAGTGTGTTCAACCTGGTGAGCATTCAAGGAAGATTACCGCCCGCCAGGATGGAAATAGTTTGCGATATAAATTTTGCGCATCGCGCAAACAAATAAGAGAAGAGAAAAAAAAACGTTTAATACCGACTAATATTTCATCGTTCTCCGCCGCGAACGGATGGCAGGACGCAAAAAGCATAAACTAAACGGTCGTCGGCGGCGGCGGCGGCGGCCGCATTATTGGCGTTTCTTAATGTAGCGCGCGGCGCAGTACATTAAAATAAAAATGAAGTTTTTATTAAGGAGCGGCGGGGCGCACCTTGCGTCTTCTTGTTTGCGCGGCGGCGGCGGCGGCGGCGGCGTTTCCATATTCGCGAGTTAATGGGCGCCACCAATTTGGCGGCGCTCCAATGCCGGCGCGCCGCTCAATGGCGCTGGGGAGGCAGAAGGGCAGCGGGACGTGTTCGCGCCGGCCGGCGGCCGAAAAAATAATGCTGAAATAAAATCGCGTCTAGGTATGGCTCGGCGGCGGCGCGCCCGAAGAAAACAATGAGACAATGGCGGCAGAGACAAAAGTTTAGCGCGCACAATGGGCGAGCGGAAATTGCGGGCGGGGCGGGGGGGCGACAATGCCCCAGCGCGCGCTCGGAAAAATCGCTACCTTTTTGTGCTGGTCCGAAAAATTAGAGCAAACTTTTCGAAATTACAGTTGCAGCCAACTGCCTCCACCCCCGAGTGCTCAGCGGCAAATAAGTTATTTCTGAATGAAATCGGCAATCAGTCAAATTCATGCATGACTCAACAGCGAACACGCTTTCAATTTGTGTTTCTTTCCAAGTTTCAAACTAAAACGACAAAAATTTCAATGGAAAAAGAATTAATGCATGCTGAAGTGAGTCACTGAGTCACTGAGTCAAGTCGCGCTGGAAGAGTAATTGATTTGATGTCACCAGTAAACAATTAGTGCACTCATAATTACACTTTTATTGTCATCGAGGTCTTATTGACCAATAAAGCCAATTACAGCCGGCCGCTTTATCTACGGATGCGCTTCCGGAGCTCATCTGGCGGCTGGTTCAAGCGCCCACCCCGTTGATGCCGCGCACTATTAGTTGATAGTTAATGACGCGCGGCAATTAATTGACTTTAACGTCGCCCCGGGGCGCGCGCGCGCCCCGTTTTATCGTGCGTTGTTAAATCGCGAGCGCGCATCGATTTCAATCCGCTGCCATTGCCATCAACTTCGAACTATTGCTCGCAATTTTAATGCAGCATAAAAGTGGAGGGGGGGGAGCGGGGGAAGGACGATCGTCTGGTTTGTGGACACTATGTAAACAAGCGCTTTCTACCCGGCTCGCAAATTCGATTCAACATTCGGCATGCCGGCTCAATCAAGGACTCGAAGCGCTCGCAAACTTTAAGTTTTGTTTGCGCATGCAATTCGCGGGCGGGATTTTAGTTTTAGTTTTCCCTACTTTGTTTCTGGACCCACTCCAATGTTGCATTGAAATTAATTCGGCCACGCATGTGGGCGGAAATTAATTGGAATTAAAAGATCGATGAATGTCAGAATGTCAATCGGCGCGCGGATGCCGCCAGCAGCTAATTAAACAGCCGTTAAACGCCGAATGGTGTCGTGCCATTAATCATTGGCGGATTGGGTCGCTGGGGCAGCCCTTGGCGCGCTGGATTTGATAGTTTTTGTTTGATTTCAGAGCGTTTAGATCGCAGCAGCAAATCGAACATTGATAACTGTCCAAGCTTCTGCCACTGCCACCATGGCGTCGCTGTTGGCCAGCCTGCTCGTGCTCGCATTGATGACGTGCTCGGCGCATGGATTTTCCAGTAAGTATTTGCAAAGCTGCTAGAAATGCCTTCATCAACGCATCATTAGCAGTGAGCACAGAAACATCGCAACATGTTAATCACAAATCACCAATCACAATGTCATGCTGTGTTTTTCGCTCGAGTAGTCGAGTTCTTAGGTCATTTGCAGCGAGGCGATATGATGCGATATGATGCGACATGACGCGATTGAATTATTTAAACACGCTCGCATTTTAAACATTGCACATTGGCCCGCAATCCGGAATCCGCAAGGGTGATGCGTGTAATACATCATGCGGCATTTTGCCGAACGCTCGGATGCTCTCGCCGTTTGCCATTTCCATTTTTGCATTTTTCGCGTTGTTTGTTTCTGCATTTTGCGCACTGTTTGCCACCGCTGCGCATTGTGCAATTTTTTAATTACACGAGTCGCCTGCGTTTATTTATATTTCGCGGCGCAATCGAAACGGCGCGCGCGGCCCGCATGCGAACGCACCGGGGAAAAAAATGCACCAGCAACATACAAACGGTTGATGCAAAATTCAGTCAAAACAATCCGGTAATTACCAAAGAAACTAGATTTTTGCAAAATAAACACTGTCAACACAAACAGCCAGCGCGCCAGCCAACATGCCTGGCAGTGGCAATGTTTGGTTATGAATCGTGCGCGGCGCGGCGCTTTGAAAGTATATACGTACGTTGCATTGCATTTGTTGATCGGCATGTGTTTTAATAGAGATGCACTTTTGCGGGGGGGGGAGGGGTTGGGGGAGGGATATTGTAACGTGCATCGTAATTTCAATTTGAAATGCTCAATTTATTTCAATGCACGATTGCGTTTTGTGTATCGTGCGCGCATGTGGCCGGCCGCGGACACCTTTCAGGGGCGTGATTCGATGCGGTTCAATCTGCACGTATGTCGGGCGCATACAATGCGCACACATATGCAAAACTGCTGCGCGGCGAACATCGACAGCGTGCTCGATGGCATAATAAAAGTCCCTCCGCGCATCCGCCAACAGCATCGCACCGAATCAGGCCGGTTGATTATTAGCAAAATGTACAAATTTGTTTTTTAGAAAAACTATAAAAGCATCAAGTTTCAGCGAAAAAAAACAAAAGTTTTGAAATGAAACCGAGGACATAAATCCATATACAAATTAAAAAGCGGTCCATTATCGGGCACTTTCCGTTCTTTGGGCGGGCTTTGCTGGGGGCGTATTTAATACCGTCTTTTTGGGTACTAAAATTTACCAAGAAACTTTAAACAGGACTACACGTTCGGAAAATATAGAGCATTTTCCGTCGCGTGTTTTTAAATTACCGTATTTTATATGTGTTTTACTAGGCCGGTTCATAAAAGTCATTTTTCACGTATCAGAATCAATATAGAAACTTAAAAGAGGACAAATCGTTTGAAATGCGTCTTTGTAAAATAGCCTAAGGCCGAGCGCACAATAGCGTTTGGTTTCGAGCGATCCCATTTAAATACATGGTCGCAGCGATTCAACATCGATCGCGGCGTTTTTCGCATAACCGCTGTTAAGTCGAGAATTATTTGATAACAAATGTAATTCAAATTGCGATAAACATTATATTTGAGTCATCGTTCATGACTTGCCCAACTAACGTTTACTAATTGAGCCGATAATATATAATTTCCG